>JAVQJF010050006.1:0-12252 GCA_036023855.1 Gadopsis marmoratus
TATTGGTTTCATTTTTAAGGGGTATGGTTTTTTGTACCGCTGGGGTATCCCCAGGGGGCGGGCAACGCCCCCCCCCCCCCCCCAAAAAAACACATCACGCGCACACACACACGCTTCAACTGGAAGTCACTTCCTGTAGTCAGAGTGGCAAGAGCGGAAGTCACTTTCAAAATAAAAGTGCCTTTATTCTGCCAGTCAAGCAGAATAGGTTTGAGAGCAATATTTGTTTATTGCACGTAAAATAAAGTTGTGATTTAAAAAAAAAATATATAAAGTATCAATGCGAATACGTGCTATGAGATAACTCTGTTATGATACAGTGCTATATAAATAAAATTGAATTGAAACTGACTTGAATTGATGGAATGAGGACACACAAGAGCAGAATGAGTGTCCACTGTGGAAAGGAACGGCCTGCCCAGAGTAACAGCCAGTATAGGTTCCATGGGGTTTGCCATGTGGAGTCTTCTAGTCAGGCATTGGCAGCGCAAAGTACAACAAACTAGTGCAATGAAAAGGGTCCTTAGGTGCTGGAACTGCACTCAAAACTGTCCAGTGTTAATGTCAACGTCTCACCCGGTGGCTTTGTCGTCCATCACGATGCCCCTCACCTTGGTGCCCGCTCAGATGCAGAGTTTCGACCCTATAGGCACTTTGTTATTCACAGGATTTTAGTCCCTTTTCCGAGAAGCTGCTAAAATGAACTTGGTTTACGGAAAAGCTTGTCCAATTTAATTTGACAATGACACTGAACAACCATCAGTGCTGCAACATGTGCTGGTGTCCAGGCACGACTGCAGTGTCAGTCTGCACTTGACACACAGCATATAACTCTAAGATTTGTGGGAGCTCCAGTATCTTCCCGTTGTTACATTCAAACAATAACTTGGTTGATCTCAGCCCTACTTGGCTGGGATTTTCTGTGATGGGCCAAGGCTTGCAAACAGGAAAGAAAAAAAACGCAATATGTGTAACTTGCAATTTTTCCTTTTACCTCCCAAAAGGTTTAGGAACAACCCCAGCTATCATTTCTCGTTTCCTTAGCCGTCATGGAAACGCTTGTTGTGGGCTGGCCAGCCACTGCTCTGAGAGGGCCAGAGTCATCATACATATAGTCTCTAAAACAACAGTGACTGTCTGAGAGAAACATTCACAGCTGCCATCTGTTTTCATGTCATCTACTGTTGTTTGCTTTTTCAGCTTCGTGCCAGCGGTGTAGTCCGACGTCCAGACTCTGGGCTTTGATGAACAACAATGTGCCAGCATTGCAAGGTAAAGGGCTTTCTGTGTACACAGCTCTGTTTACAAATGGGAAACGAAAGTGGCAGGAATGTAGAATGGCCCTTTATGCAATCTTAATCATTTTGTGTTCTTTCCCGTAGCTTCTAAAAGAAAAGTGCACAGCAGCATGTCTTCAAAAGGAAAAGACACCGCCTGCAATCCCACATATTAAGTCTGTCGCTGGGTTACAGTTTTGTCTGTCAGAAGATTAATCAGCGTTTGACACAACACAGCTCCCTGCACACGCGTATGTTTCTGAACGTAAACATGTGATGTGTTTGGGGGGTATTTTATGTCTAGCCGACGCCACAAAATGCATGATTTTGCTTTTCTCGGTATAACGTGTCCGCGGAGCTTGAACGTTGTGTTTTCATCTATAATGATATGAAATGCCAGGAACGGGGCCGCGTAGCTGCTGCACGGGTCTGCGGCGCCTTTGGGTCGCCAGCTGCCGAATTGTAGCCTAATAACTTTCAAGGGCGACATTAGAATCGCAACTGGTCCGTGCAGCCGATGGGATGCGGCGGGGCGTGTCTGCACGCGGGTGGGCGTGTTATTTACACGGTGCCGTCGCGGCGGCTGCTCACACGCGCCCGTCTCCTTTGTCCTGCCTCGCGGTTTCGCCGGCTGCCATGGACACAGCGAGAGGAGCCGAGGAGCCTTTGCCGCCTTGCTAACGTGCCCCCCCCCCCCCCAGCAGCAGCAGTCCCCCGCCGGCATCGCGGGTGGAGTCTCGCCCTGTTTTGCGAGTCTTCCGAGGCACAACGACCGGATTCCCGTAGGCGACACCCAGCGACGGCTGCCCAGCTGGAAGACGCTGCGTTTCCCTCCCGGGCTCCGGCCGGACTGGTTTCTTTTGGGTGATGCGCAGGGGGGTTTCTCGGCGTTTTTATGTTTCACCCTGATTTGGAACCCCCCCCACCCCCATCCCATCGGGAAATCCATGCCCCGGCTCTTGTACCGTTGTCATCATGTCCCCAGCAGCCGCAGCAACGGCCAGTGAACGCAGCACCACCGCCGTCCCCGACGAGGAGCCGGACAGCCCCCGAGAGGAGGTGAGGACACATCGCTTGCATCTTATTTCGGCCAATTTTATGTTGAGAGAGAGGGGGGGCAAAGTCAGCCTTCCATTAGCGTGACATAATTCATTGATACCACAGTGGAATCCCCATAATCTCACTATAATCATCAGATTTTGGACATTAGGGGTTAATTGGGGCCAAGCCTGGGGAAGCTTGGGAATTAAACTGGATCTCTGTACTGTGCAAGTGGCCTAATGTACAGTAATAGGTTACATGAACCTGTGCGTCCAAGCGCGCACCCGAGAGTGTGGACGTGCACTCTCCTGTTTGTGTGTCCCCTCCAGACAAGTGGTGTCCAAAGTGGGGTTCGGGAAGCTCCTTGCGGGTCCCAGAAAGGGTCCAAACTGGTTCTCGGGAAAATGAAACTAAACTCACTGTGGCAAAGAGACGTTATAGGAGCGGGGATGATGTTCATTAGGGGTCTTTTGAGTAACACATGTAATACATTTGCATCAGTGTCTCCCTCTTCTGTAGACCTCCCCTACAAACACACACGCAGGACAGGTTACATATCCGTTACACAAGAGGATTTTTATATAACCTAGCTGGTCTTATTATGTCAAGATAAAGTCTCCATGACTGTGAGAGAAACTCACAAGTTGAAGGCACCACAGTGGTCTCAGGAGCTGTGAAACATTCCAGTTACATAACTAGCTGTTTTATGGATTTCGTCCTTCCTGTAGAAACAGCAACTTTCATTCTTTTATATGAGACATTTAGGCTTAAAGCATCCATATGATGTAAAGTGTATTTAGTCAAAGCCACAATCATGCCAGCATATAAAAGTTTAAATTACTGTAAACCATGAAGGTAACATGCAGGCTATGCTGAATATCCCCCCCCCCCAAAAAAATAGTTGATTCCTCCACTCTATATGTTTACATTTTGAAGCCTGGATATGAATTGTTCGCTTTCTTCTGTGAAGGGACAATACTCACAACGTACATGCATCCAAAAGTCAAAAATAATAATAGAGCCTCCAGTTGACTGAGCTGTGTTGGCGTTTTACACCATAACTGTGTCCGACACATTATGAATTCCAGCAGAACTCAAATCGCACGGTAAGAAAATGTATTTTGGAACCATGAGCTCAACTTTCTTTAAATCTTAGGTTTTGTTGTTGTTTTGATTTTTTTTTTCCCGCTTCATTATGTTGGGAATCAAAGCCAAAGGTGGCTTTTTCCCCTTTCACCCACTTTGGGTGTCCCTTCATGACAGACCCGTGAGGTATTCCGCCCCCCTCTATGCTTAACGAAAGGTCATTCTTGCTATTCAACCAGGCCAGACGGATTTTCTTTGAATAACGTATCGAACATGTCAACACCACTGTGTTCATGTGGTGAGTCACTTCCTTCCTTCTCTGTTATCCATAGGCCTAATGAGCAGCTCGGTTAGGATCTTAAGCAGGGAGTCTTTAACTGATATGTCATTTGTTGCAATAAAATAATTTTAAAAATCTTGGTGGTAGTAAAAAGCTTCCATTGATCCAGTTGGCCTCTAACTCACTGCTCCTGAAGGGTCTCGCCATCTCTAGTATAATTCTTTAAGTCAAGGGTGACAGCGGCGTGTAATTGAATTTGGTCAGCTACACCTTTGTTTACATATTTGTATATTTCTATATCTGACTGCTGTTTCAAGATTATACTTGCTTCTTTCATTTAACCCGCATATTTTTAATCAAATACTGCCACATACAGGTGGATCTGCTTTCCATGTGAATACATTTTGAATAAAGTAAAGTGATGTTTCCTTCCACACATCATTATTTGCCGATTAATCAGAGGCTGTAAAGTGTAACATGAGGATGCTAATGAGTAAATATTCTTTCTGCAGCAGGTCCTATTGAACAGAGAATTAATCCCATTTTACCCCGTGGGGTGTAGCCACGAAGGGGTAAGGGACTTGGGGACCATGTGACCAAGGTGGGGAAGATGAATATGGCGAAAGAACATCTATTATTTATGGTCGTTTGTCACTCGAAGAGCATAGAGCTGACGTTATTGAATTCAATACATCAATGCAGTGATGCTGGTTGTTTGACTGTTGTGGTCCCTCGCATGCAGGGGCTGACCTACGGGCTGCGCTGTGGAAGAGATGGAGAGGACAACCTTTGTTTTTAAACCCAATCAGTGCTGTTACAGTAGAGCATACAGTGTTTTGTGACTATACACGGTGCCCTGGCGTGGTGTCTGTTATGCAAATTGTTTGAATGAACTGTGCTATAATTCATCCTTCCTGGGAATTTGGAACCTGTGCCAGTTTTGTGTGGCAGCGTTCCAAAAAGGCGTGACTAGCTCTGGATGCAGGCACTGGGGCTCAGTGTCCCCCGCGTTGATAAAGGATGGTACCAGCTTTATGCTGCCAGAGTCAAACGACTTGCTTTTTTTTGGCTGGCTTGACATTAAATGTGGAGTCTATACGTCTTAGAATATTTATGTTCTTTTACTCCTTTTCTGTTCTCAAATATCACATTTATATAAACATTCGCACACCCACCCACAAGTCAAACGCAAGCTCACTGTGCTCCTTACTGACAACAAGGTATAAACTTAACATTGTACTTTTGCATTAATCAGACATTTGTTTTATTGAAAGAGTGGGTGACTCTTTTGATTATAACAAGCACAGACCAAGGCCTGAGCAATTGGCTCACAGCTCATGCATAAACTATGCAAAAGCACTTACAACAGAGAACATTTTCATAAATATTTTATATGCACGAGCCAGTTCTTTTTAACTGTTTCTAACTTTATGCCTAAGAGATATTTAGGTCATACTTATGTTCATTAATTCAATTTAAATTTGTGTAAGTGTGTAATTACAGATACCCTTCATGTTCCTAAAAGTGTTTTTGACAGCTAAACGACTTCTAGGAAAGAATACAAACAGTATTTGGTTATGTTCAATTAATAAAATAAATATTCAGTATTGTTCCATTGACTTATTGCTGTTTTCCCATCTTCTTTGTAGCAACGGCCCCAGAAACAGTCGCTGACTAAGTCCTTGTGTCAGGAAACGCACTGGAAATGCCTGCTGCTGTCCCTGCTGATGTACGGCTGCGTCGGAGTGATCGCCTGGTGCCAGGTGACCAAGGTCACGCGCCTCTCCTTCGACAGCGCTTACAAGGGAAAGTCTATGATGTACCATGACAGCCCCTGCTCCAACGGCTACATCTACATCCCTTTGGCCTTCCTGGTCATGCTCTACGTGGTCTGCCTGGTGGAGTGTTGGCACTGCTACACCAGGAACGAGCTGCAGTACAAGGTGGATGTGGACAGTGTGGCGGAGCGCATCCAGCGAATGCAGCAGGCCACACCCTGCATCTGGTGGAAGGCCATTAGCTACCATTATGTCAGGAGGACGCGGCAGGTGACGCGCTACCGTAACGGAGATGCCTACACCACCACGCAAGTCTACCACGAGCGAGTCAACACCCACATGGCTGAGGCGGAGTTTGACTATGAGAACTGTGGGGTTAAGGACATCTCAAAGCACCTGCTGGGCCTGGAGGGCTTCCCCATCACCAGGCTGAAGTTCACTAAGTGCTTTAGCTTTGCCAATGTGGAGTCAGAGAACTCCTACCTAACCCAGCGGGCCAGGTTCTTCACAGACAATGAGGGCCTGGATGACTATATGGAGGCCCGTGAGGGGATGCACCTGAAGAATGTAGACTTTAAGGAATATATGATTGCCTTTTCTGACCCTAATCACCTTCCCTGGTACGCATGCAACTCCACTTTCTGGGCGGCAGCTGCTTTCACCCTCTCCTGGCCTCTGCGGGTGCTGACAGAGTACCGCACTGCCTGTGTACACTACCACGTAGAGAAGCTGTTTGGCTTTGACTGTGTGCCGGTAACACCATCTGAGGAGCGGGCAAATTGCCGACACATCCCACGGGTCAACACAATCGACAGCACAGAGCTGGAGTGGCACATTCGCTCCAACCAGCAGCTGGTGCCCAGCTACTCAGAGGCAGTTCTCATGGACCTGGCCCAGCTCTCAGGGAGCTGTAACAGCTACTCCATATGTGGAGGCTACGGTAGCTACAGGCAGAACTGTGAACGTTGCCACCGTGCCATCAGCAGCTCCTCCATCTTCTCTCGCAGCGCCCTCAGCATTTGCAACACGGGAACCCCCCGCATCCCCTTCAGTGCCAGCCGCTTCTCGTTGGGTCGGTTGTACGGTTCCAGGCGGAGCTTCCTGTTCAGGAGCAGTGGGAGCCTGAATCAGCCGTCCTGCCCCACAGAGAGCACACGCTGTCTATCGGACCAGCAGACCAGTGAGGAGAACCCGCCAGTCTACCAGGACGCTCTGTACTTCCCAGTGCTCATTGTACATCGCAACGAAGGCTGCCTCAACCATGACCACCGCTCCCTGCACAGAAACGGCTCCTGTGTGGAGACTTCTCTATGACACACGGCTGGCAGACTCATCTGAGAAAGGAATATAATGACACAGTAACAGCACCAGGGTTTGGCTAATACTGACTTCTGCTTCCCCCATTTACAACAGAGTCAGCTACAAGTTACCACAAACAAGGATCTGTTCATGTTTCTAAAGATAGTGTAGCCTCAAACAAACAGGAAACAAAGACTACCTGGGAAAATCCTTACTGTACAGTGAATTAGTCAGGGAACGACAGACTTGATGCTATTGATGAGACTGTTGTTTAAAATATAATGTGGCTTTAAAGGACCAAACTGCCAAAGTGTCATGCAGCGTCCATAAGGACAGGAGTCAAATAACCCAGGAATACCAAGGGGAATCACACCCTACTGTAAACGCCATATTTGTAGATCTTAATCACAGACAATTCAAAGACGTGAGGAACACTTTGTAGTATCTGAAGCCTAATATAGGCTTTGACTCAGCAGTAGCCTAGGAAATTGCAAAGAAATGAAAGGGATATGACAACTAATGGATGCCTGAATGAGAAATTAAGAAAAATTGAGAAAAACATACTGACACACCATCAACGCTCTTATAAAGTGAAGTTAACTTAGGCCCAAATCTAACTGCTAAAATTCTGCATGTGAAACTGGGTGATTTATATCTTAACGTCAGTGCTCATTGAGATGCATTTTAAAAGGATTACATTTCCATAGTGTAAAAATAAATGCCTGATGCAGATGCTGAAATATCAAGTTAGCTGAAATCGGCTTGTTTGCAGTGACATTATGCTTCCTGGCTTTCTTAATATAGCAACACAGTCGATGAATAATTTAACACAGGTGGGCTAAAGGACACAAGAACTTCAAAATGAATCAACAACACTTCTTAAAAACTGTTTATAATTGCTATAAACTGTACATTTTGTATAACGGCCAACTAAATAGTAATAAACCGTACCATAATATTAATATATAAGTGTCAATTCAGCTAGTTTAAAGCCTCAAAGATCAATTTAATTTCATATTTGGCAATATTTGTATTCAGCCTACCTCTTTAGTTAAGTGCCTAGTGATCAACTGTTACCGACAAGCATAAGCTATTATAACATAATAAAGTCATCTCATCTCAACCTCTTCCCATTGAAACAAGTTGAAGTTACACTCGGAATAGCGCACGGTATACAATGCAGTGGAGAAACATGTTGTATTACCTGATCTGATTCATGTTTAAAATTGACAGGGTTTTAGGAATCAGACCCTACATGTTTTTCACATGATTACAACACTGCTCTCGCAAAGCCTACTGATGCTGCTGCATATCAGAGAGACTGCCAGAGAGCTGGCCATCAAAGACGCTGGAAATAGGCAGAGGCCTGGATTCACTACTGATAGTGTCAGATTTAATAATATGATAGGATATCTTTAAAGAAGAAAGAAAACACTTCCTCTCAAATGAGTGCATGCAGTATCTTAGTCATGGTGAATTTTATTTCACAGCCAAGCAACAATAAATGATTAATGGTAACAGGGAAGAAAAACAGACTAGTCAGACCGTTTGAAACAAATATTATGAAGGAATTAGCTTCCAACATGTAGTCATTTAGCTAACTAACTGTAAAATCCCTCAGCTCATCACTCAAAGTGTGCTTTATTTCTTCTTTGTGAATGGTCTTGATCTTACGGGATGCAAATAAGCACAGATCTCATTAAAACATTTGTTCGAGTTAAAGTTACATAAACTTGCATGGTCCGCTTTTCCATGAAACCATGAAAACCTTTAAAATGTCTTTCCGGTGGTCGGACATTTTGTGTTACTTCCTGTTACAGCCTGTCTGCACAATAATGAGCCTGTACTGTACATTGTGACCAATCAGCCATACTCATTACATTCCATGTGTGGTGTTAAGTTTGGAGTTGCGGACTATCTTAATAGCAATACTAAAGAATACACTCCCAACAGTTTTCACAACTGACAGGTCATCTATGCAAGCCCCTTGAGTTCAGGATAGTATTCAGGGAAAAGATTCTGCTTTGCAACAACATTCCAAAACCTGGTCCTCACTCTTTTCTCCAAACGTCAGGTTCAGGAGGCAGTTATGCAGACATTTTACTTTGCTTTTCAAAGGCTTCAGCAAGGATCAGCTACACAATAACCGGGTCGCTATTAAATGACAGGTTTTCAAGCACAGGGTGGCATAACATCACTAATGTTCTCACCGCAGATAAAAAGGGGAAAGGTACAGAAGTTTGGTTGCACCAGCTATTCGTAAATCCATTTCTAAATACTTCTCTAAGTTCTACTACTAGCTAGTTTTGAACAGGTTATTTACTAAATCGGGTGGCACCATTCGAACTTAAGGAATGCCTTAGCAAGTAAAAACCTTTGTAAGGTGTAAATTGGTTAACGTTGGTAACATAACACTTTTGCATATAATGACATTAAATTCAATTGCCAAGCTTTTGCACATGTAGGTATGACTATTTAATTTATATCCGCATACATGGAGAAATATGCCGTACGTGTTTCAGAGTTCAGTAGTAAATGTGTTTTAGTCATTTAGTTATTGACATAACCTTTCGTAAATTAAGGTATATGGACTTACTTTGTAAAATATAATTACGTATTAGTAATACCATTATCAAACATCATTACAAACAAGTGTCAGGTCACGTGTGTAGACCATACTCCATATAACCCTGTTAAGCTTTAATAGATCATGTACCAGTTGGCTTGGTCAGTTGGTTCAGTTACACCTGGCAGTTAGTGAAAATATATAATAATCTTTACTTATTAGTTTGTGTGGTGCAACCCATTTTAATTTAGTGATGACTAAACCTCCACTTAGTAAACTCTGGTGTTATAACACGGCCAAGTTTTAACTTACGAACAGCTGGGGCAACCGACTGTTCATGACACGTATGAACTTAGATCTCTCAGAATGTTTAAAAATTGTTTATATGTAGACATTTTTGGAAATCCGCTTATTTGCATTCTTGCCAAGAGTTAGAGGACGAGGAGTTCAATACCACTCTGATGTCTGTGTGGAAAATACGAATCCACCGACAGCAGCCTGTTCACTTAGCTTAGCATAAAGAGTGGAAACATGGGGGTACAGCTAGCCATTCTGTCTGAGCAAAATCTAACTATTAGCACCTCTGAAGCTCACTATATAACACGTTTACTCTTATTTGTTTAGTCTGTACATAAACTGGAGTAAAAATGTTTTTTTAATTTTAATTTAAATTTTTTAATTGGTGAGCTATAAAGGTACTGGTAGGCAGATTTAGTTTCTTTACCTTTTAGCTGTTTCCCCCTTCTTCCAGTCAACAAACAAGCGCCTTTCCTAAAATGTCAAACTACCCCTTTAATGGCTTATGGGCGGTGTATTACGCAAGCTTTTTCGGCAACATGAACGGGATATTTGTTTTCCAAATAGCACCTAACCAAATGAGATGTAGACATTGAAATTCATTCCGTTTCTTCTGATTCTGAGTTATGACGGGCTGGATCATATCCCAGCATGCATTGGTCAGAAGGCAGGGAATCATGTAGGGTTCCATGTACTGTGGGGTACCGTGTAGGACCATAAGGAAACCACAAGGAAGAGCATGCAAATTCCACAAGGGATTAAGAATTTACTGAATAATCTGTATCTGTCTATATAATTCTGTCATGATTAGCCAACAAGCCTCTCAGGTGGCTTCACTGTGATATCCATACATAGTCTTCTGTAAGAATAGAAAAACGTGTTTACCAGTGCAATGTTTACGTAACATTCAAAATGGTTATAAATCTGACTGGAAAATTAATTTATTTCCTCCATAGATGACTGTTAGCATAAAGGCTTTTGTCATGCAAAGCACTGAACCCTTTATCACGTGTGTTAAATAGAGTAGGTTGTTATATGTTCTCTTTGACTCAAGTATGCTCTGGGGGTCATCTTTTTATATTTAAATCATTTTTGTGAATTTTTCAAGACTGTAGGTCAGAAAGGATTTGTACTGTAAATAAAATAAGGGGTGAGATGTTAGAATCGATGTGGATCTTGTGCTTAGCTGAATGTGTCATGCACACTTAGATGGTAAATGCAGCAGGGACTGTTTTGATGCAGAGACGTTAAATGGTGAGTTTGTCAAGTCACAAATGACAATATAATCCGTTGTGAAATGTTCCAGGAAACCACAGCCGACAGCATGTTTGTGCTGCTTTTCATTTACTATTTTGAATGATTTGTTTCTCTTCAAACCCATCTTTACATTTTTTTAGATCATGTTTGTTACACCTCTAACTGAAAATGTCAGAATGATCAGACTGACACATTAACACAAAAACATCTTTAAGAGAAATAGTTGAGATTATTGATAGTGATTACTAAATGTCAATCCTATGTAGATTGCTCTATGTACTAGTCCACCATCAACTTAAAAGAATAGCTTTGACTCTCTTCATACGTTTCTAGAAAACATTTTGCAAGATTACAAACTTGGAGAATTGTGACATTTTTTAAGATGTTTTGTTGCTGCCTAGCAATGGTTATTATTATACTATTAGCCAGTAGAAATAGGTAAAAAAAAATTATTTAAAAACAATACAAGTCTGTATGTATTTCAACAGCACCACAAAGTTGCCTTGATGTTACATAAAGACTGAAAACCAAATCTGTGTATCAAAATGGAAAACAAAGGCTCCTCAATAAACTGAAATGCTCACTAAAATGTGTCAAAAATGACTTGACTCGATAATTGTTGCCACATCCAAAAAAATAAATAAAGCAACGGGATGCTTTGCCTATTGTAATCTGGATACATGGTCTTAACATGTGACAAATATGCTGATGAGGCATATAATCACTGCTTTTGTGCTTTTTGGGTTTTAATGCATGTTTTGGTTATAGGCTTACAAAACTAAAAATTATCTCAAGCAACATCAAGGGACTAGATAGTAGAAGCATCCTGGTGTGAAATCACATCGTTTACATTTTGCCATGGGGGTAGATTTTATTTCTTACAGCAACACTTAATTTGAACAACAGGACAATTTTGTGTTTTTTTGTGAGTGATAAAATACTGTTAAAAATCAGCTACTTTCATTTGCGACACAGAGTTGGCGTATAGCGGCCGTGCAACATGGCTAAATTAACACGGAGGGGATAGGAATCAATGACTAATAAAGCTGGTTTTGTATTACATAAAGGAGCTGTTTACTTTATGTCTGCTTGGTTGTACTCTCTTGAGCATGTCTCTTTGTTTCTAAACTCTGGTTGGTCCAAACCACCTGGTCAATGAAGGAAACGATCTGCTCATCAACCTGTGTCAGGCGGATGTCACATTCTGTCACGCTGGTGTTGAGAGACATCGCCTCCTCCAGAGCTTTACCTCCATCCTGCACACACACACACACACACACACACACACACACACACACACACACACACACACACACACACACACCACACACCACACACCACACACCACACACACACACACACACACACACA
>JAVQJF010050009.1:0-10521 GCA_036023855.1 Gadopsis marmoratus
AGAGGGAGACTAACGAGACAGGAAGCATAACCAAATAAGGAGGGAACCACACCAGGGAGGGAAACACTGGACACACAGAGGAACAGACCAGGGGCACGACACAAGAGAACTAAAGACCTGAAACACCAGACCTTTATTTGTATTTGTTGTGGATATATCTGAGGTTTCATAAATAATCAAAGGCGTACTTATAACTTGGATGTTGATCCTAATTGTATTACAAATTCCTCAGATTTAGTTGGAAATGTTCAACATCTTATGACTAAGCATTAAAGTAGTTGACATTATACTCTGTATCTGTATTTTAAATTTGTATATGCTCTTTAAATCAATAAAACTAAATATATTTTGTAACATACAGGGGCTTAGATAGTTAGACTTCCCGGTGAATCAGCCTTTAATAAATAAAGCACTTACTAATTAAGAACCCCATTAGGATCTGCAAGTTTGCGAATTAATAGGTCCTTCCTTAAGTACAAAGATTTAGATTTAGGCCTTTATTGAAACACTCAGCAGTCAGCATGGGAGGCAACTGTCAGCTCACAAAACAAGATGTCATTAGTCTGAGCAATTAAACACTGTCTGAGAAAAACTGCAAGTATCTGAACATTGCAGGTTACACCATTAAAAAGAAGATTAAAGTACCATATGGAGGTGCTGGTACTTTATTTTATTTTCCTTTAACAGTTTTTTCTGTATTTAGTCTGTTAAATAGATGACACTGCAAAGCCACAGGAAATGTGGGGAGAAAGGGGATGGAGTCAACATCCAAATGCAAACTGAAGGCATCTCCGTTTAGCTCTGGTTTCCTGTCTTTTAAGCATATTCTGCATATACCTGCTACCAGGTAGTCTCTAAATTTTGTCTGTTTGGTGCTGGGTAGGTATTGTACAGTGGGTTGATCAGAGATTTTTCTCTTGAAACAGCTGCCTGATGCTGCTGGAAACCACATTGATCAGAGATGTGAGACTAAAGCAGTAGAGTTTCAGGTCATTAAACCAAAACAATGAGCTGAAAGACACTACGCTCCACAGAGCTGAGAGGGACTGCAGTCCAGTAATAGTCCTCTGTGGATTTGCAAATTTGCATGCTGTTGGGTACAGATACATTATTGACGTATTTTCAGATTGAATGTAAAGCAAGTTTGTTTGTGCAGTCTGAAGTTATTCACCCCAGACAACTAACTAACTGTACAGATGCTTGCTGTTAGCTAGCAATGTATACACTGAGAATGTGCAATTTGTCTGTGCTGTTATTTATATTATTATCATCTTGGTTCTCTTCCTGTCTGTGTATGTTTATGAATATACATTGTAATCTGCACATCCCTGCACAAAACTGCACAACTCTTTTATTTAATTAACAGTCATATTATACATATTTTTAATAATGTCTTTTCATATTTTATTTAATTTTCTTTTGATGCTTCTTCACTTGTAGTACTTGCTCTTTATATTTCCCATTTATTACTGCTATGCACCAATGCACCAGCTTCCAGGACCACAGACACCACTGATCCATACTGTTATCTAATATTCTTTTGTCCAGCTGCTGTTTTACAAGATCTGAGCACGTGACACACTTAAGAGTCTCATCATTCTACCTCAGTGAACACCTCTGCTGAAAGCACTAGTCAGTGTCACTGAATTCAGTTCGATGTTTTTGTAGACCTGTCTTGACAATATTCCTGCTGTACTGCACTTTGCCATAGCATAGTTGGCAAGTATTGTATCCACTGTGGAATGACAAATAGCCGACTTGTTCTCAGCTTCTCTTCTCAGCTGGTGAACCGGCTCTCCACTTTGAGCAAATGGGGACTTTGTTTTAAATCAAATGATACAGAATATGGGCAAGGAAAACAAATTCCACAGAGTAATTGGATGTGCACGCTGTTTCCAGACCTGACGTACTCCCTGCTTCTTTGGGTAACGATTACAACAAAAACCCAAACAGTTGAAGCACTGCACCAAGTTGTAATGTCATTGCAGCAGAGTCAAACAGAAAATAAAAGATCCATGTCTCTGTCTAGTGGGCTAGCTGCGACCAAATTTCCCCAGGTGGTATAATAAAATTTGACTTGACTTGACTTGAACAAGCAAAGGCATCACTCACCTGGGTATATAAAAAAGTAAATTGCTGAATAAACAATTGCACAACGTGACTGAGCAAACAAGCATCAGATAATCATTGCTGCTTTGAGGACTCCAGAGTCAACAAGACTCATGTCAATTATTGCTGGCATGAGGTTCAGCAGAACAGAAATAATAGTTTGCCCAATTGTCAGGGGTAAATTAAGCCGCCTCATAATTGCTAGTGGTATGAGATTTAATGTTTTTTTAACCAGGCTGTCTTTGTTTAAATCATTAAACCACAAATAAATCATGAGGAGCATCATTGAATCTCTCATAATTTATGTGAATGTTGTTATTGGTGATGTGCAATAATAATGCTGCAGCCTCACGGTGGTGAGTTTAGAAGGGTAAATTGGAAAATTTGTAACTGAGAGTGAAGTGGGTTTTTTTTGTCGTCAGTGTGTTTCCAGATGGGGTGAATTATCTCTGCATCACACCGGGTCATCATAGTGCGGGGAGTGGTGGAGGTAATGTCCCAGTGATCCAATGTGAGGAAGGCCTTCCTCTGACCGGCATCATCAGAACTCTGCACGGCAAGGACTGCATTCAGCATCGGATCTGCAGCCTTTCTCAGTATGGCTCAAATTGATGGATTCGCCAGCTAACACAGCAGCAAACCAAGGACTGGTAACTAACTGGGAATCAACATCTAGTATATCAACGATACATGGCTAAGCACAGGTCTTTACCAACGTACTGAAATTAACATGTATTGATTTAGATTTGTTCTGATCTGTATTGTTGTGATCTCTGTTTAGGTTACTGGCTTCACCACAGAGCTATGTTGAGATTAGTTTATGCTTCACACAGACACAGGGTCTTGCATGCAAAGTAACCCTCCTCTTTCCTAACCTGGCACCTACGCTGAGCACATATTTGGATTTGGCCTCTACACGTGGAGAGGAAATGTAAAGCTCCTGCTTCAAATAGTCTTTTGTTCTGGCCTAGCAAATGCCTTCTTGCTCGTGCACGCGCCAAACACACAGGCAGAACAAAGAAACACACATTCGTGCGCACACGTCTCTCTTTTGCACACACACGCACACACTCTCCGTTAGTTTTCGTTAAGTACATGTTTTAGTTAGATTACTTGTGTGTTTTACATTTGAATTATTATTTGATAAATAAATGCTTATGGATATATATTCTGGTCCACCGTAAGAGTGCCAACCTCCACTATTCAGAACTCCAAAACCCCTCAACCTTTATTACAGATTCTCAATAGCTTAACCAACTTATTTGAAACAGAAACCCTTTCATCAATTCCATAACTGTCCCCGGGGTCAGCGGCTGCGGGACCGGCAGCGGAGGGTCCGGGGACGGCAGCGGAGGATCAGGGGGAGGGTCCGGAGACGACTGCGCCAGCAGCGCAGGGTCTGGAAACGACGGCTGCGGGGACGGCAGCGGAGGGTCACATCCCATATCTCCTTGATTGCCCAAATGTTGGACAGCAACCCCTCCACCACTGCTGAATTGTATGGAGGCGGTGCAACCAACACCCCGGACTGATAGGCCGGGAGGTGTGGAACCTCGGCGTTGACCCCGGGAGCCGCCGACGAACCCCGGGTCCAGGTCCCACAGCTTGCACAGTTCATCCAGGAAGTATGGACATTTGTCACACATTCATAAAACACTGCCTCGGGTACCCCGAATTCCTTGTGGCTGAAGGGCAGGGTGGAGGAACGGCTGACTGCTGGGTCCAAAGTTGGTGGCGTCATTCTGTCAGGAACGGCGGGGTGTGGAGGAGGTAAAGAGGGACCCAGATGCAGACAGCCAGAACGCATAGGTTTTAATTAACAGAAACAACTAAAAGGCACTTACAACAGGTAAGGTGACCGGGGAGCTGATATCAAAAAGGTGAAGAACACAGAGACAGTCCACACATGCAACAAACGACATAGACAATGACGCCACAGAGAACCACTGAACTGAACACACTGAAATACACAGGACACTAACAGGGGACGAGCAACAGGTGAACACAGGGGAACAGGTGGAAACACGAGGGTGGCTGAGACGGGACACAGACTCAAACACAGGAGAGCTAAAGCAGTAAGCCACACAACCCAGAAAGCACGAGACAAGCAACAGAAAACACGAAATACATCCAGTCACACGACAAGGGGCGTGACAATAACACAATCATCAAAACAGAAGACAGTCTCCGCAACACTGTTTCATCATCATCATGACCTCCCACAAAATGCAACCTTTCTCAAAACAGTGGACACAACTATCTAACAGAACACACAATTCACAAAAAAAAACACAAACCACAAAAATCAACCGTGTAACTCATGTCTACAAAACAAACTATTCTGCTCAGAGTAAATAACACTTATTCTCCATAAAAGTTAAATCACAGTCACATTCATTGTCACGCAAAATGGTTCATCTTTCGATCAGTCCATAATCACATGAAAAATGTGATGGTTTGACATTGAAACCCTACTCCCCACTTCTGAACCCCATTGAGGAGTTCTTACCAGCCTGGAGATGAAACGTGTATGACCATCATCCTCACGACCAAATGCACGAATTTTCATGCTACACCCCTACATCACACACTGACATGTACATTCTTTAGGATCAGCTACTGCACTTGCTTCAGCATGACATCTTACATGATTAATACTATTCACAACATGATAGCAGCGTTAGTAGCAGGAAATGTCTGGAAAATCAGCCTATTGGTTTTTTCCATAAGTTGACGCCAACAGAGATGCTAATGTTGACTTTATTCGGTCTGCTCAGTGATCACGATCATCATTGTACTTTAGAATAAGCTCATTTAGTTACAGATTTAAGTTCTCTGTAATGCTCATGCTGGCTCTTAGTGAATACAATGACAACACATGCATCCGTGAAACAGCAAGATTTGGCAGATGTTTGTAGAAAAGATGTTATAGCTGGAAAGGGATCAGATTATCCTGAGACCATAACACTTTGATGTTGCAGCCGTAAACCTTCAGTATTTGGTATCAGCCATTTCTGCTGAACCTTGACTTTTTTCCCCAGAGAATCTGAAAAGCTGCTTGGCGCATCTTGAAAGTGCATGAATAGATGCTAGAGCAATTAAAAATTGCAAGATGAAATCATCCCTGCTCAAATGTTCCGCTCTATTCCCTTGTCAAGGAAACACGGTCTCTCCACAGTAATCCAGTGTTAATAGGACAGGTTCAACTGGAGTGTCAAGAGCAGCCAAAAGCTAGGGATTTTCATGCTGTCTGATAACTAACCCACTTCCAAAAACCACTCCATAAGCACTGGGATAATGAAGCTTATACGGCAGCCAGAAAGTATGGCACTGTAGCACAGTGAGCAAAACAAATAAACACACTTATTTCTATGTTATAATTAGTGCTCGGGGGTTCATGTAAAGTGTTGTTTTCCATGTACACAAGTGTAAAACTCGGTGTACAACAAGTACACACACTTCTACCTTGGCCTTGGAGTTAAACTGTGTGTGTGTGTGTGTGTGTGTGAGAGAGAGCAATGGAAGAATCCTGTCTGCTGTCCTCCTTCATGGAAACATTGAAGTACAGTTTCTACATAGAAACTGATAATGTAACAACTGCCACATTTAGATAAAACATGTCAAAATAATAATAATAATAATATGTATCTCTCGATGCATGTAATGTATACGTGTTAATAGGTATTTTAAGATTGACATTGACAATAATACTTACATAGTTTTAATACAAATATACTGGATTGTTTGAGTATTTTATTATTCTAATTTTAAATAAATATATTATCAGGGCATAAAGGTTATATATATATATATATATATATAATATGTATTACAGCTCTAAATGTAATCAACAATCAACATACAATGACATTATTTCAACATTCCAACTTAAAATGTGGCTAAATGTATTGAACAAGATTTGAAACATTTTTTGTTTTATTTTCTATTATATTTATTTAAATGTATTACCTTATTTAAATTGAAAGATGCTATAGAAGTAAACTTGCCCCCTCATCCTACTGTATTTCAATCCATTGTGTTTTATGGTATTGAGATGTGGAAGACCTGTAAATGCCAAAAAAAAGGAACAAAACCAAAAATAAATTCAATGTAAAGTGGTGACTTTCTGCTGGCCTCATAATTATCTAATTTCAAACACTTCATAGTGCATTATGTTTAAACCATTTTTCATTTTCAGAATGCATGCAGTCTAGCTCATGATTAGATTGGTTTTACCTGTGAATTGACTGCTGTATTGTTGCCATGGTTACATACAGTTTATCTTGTGCACCGATATATAGTAGAACATTAGATTTAACCAAACATCAACTAGCTATTCAGAAATAAGTTTTTTAATTGCCATAAAATCACCATTCACTGTCATCATTTAAAGAGCATTGACACTTTATAATCAAATTGTGTCTATTTCTCAGTGTCCCACCTATTTCTTTTTGCAGTGGAGAAGATTAAATGATTGTAGAATATCTTATATCATGAGAAAACGAAGACAGGAACTTCATACTTACTTCGGGCAGGCAGCAGGAAATAAAGAGAATAAATACAGACAAAGCTCACTCAGAGAAAGGAGGAGTTATGTTTGAAAATGTCACATTTTTCTGTTTTTCTGAGAACTATTGTGCTGGGATCTGTAATAAACCTTTAAGTTTATTAATTTAAAAGGGCTAGTTTGAGTCCTTTGATAAGGTAATCATAGTTACATAAATACACACTTGGGTAAGGTTAAGTTTTGGGAATGGTCGTGGTCATGGATAAAATAAAAAACGTTGACTGTTGGTTGGAAACTGGAAACGAACAGCAGTCCTCTGGGTTTAAGTGCAATGTACTGTTGACGTTCTATAATGTCACCTGACTTTCTTTAGTACAGGTCTTTCTCACTTTAACATAAACAGATGTTGTTTTAGGGAACTTGCTGAAAATGATATTGATTATGATGATTTTTCTTAGGAGGACTGTCTTAAGATGCATGTCTGTTCGTAAGGGTCTGAGTGGACTGGTCTGAGTGGACTGAGTCATAAAGTTTTGGACAGGCCAAACTTTATGATTGTGCCAACAAACATGTATGAGCACATGCATGTATGCAGATACTCAATGTAGTATGTCTTTCCAGCCCTGTTAAGGTCCTTTGCTAGAATCAGTGATCAAATAAATAGGCTTACAGGTTGGGAACATGAGAGAAGCCAAAAATATGGTATGCTTCCAACAAACTATGTCTTAGAAGGTGTCATCCAATGACGTCTAAAGGCAGAACTGTTAATACCTGTTCCAAATGGCCACAATTGAAACCTTGGTTCGAAGCATACTGAGTTAAGTTAAGGTTAATCAGAAGAAAGTGGGCTTTTAGGGAGGGGGCCCTTAATGACACAGGAGTTAAAATGGCTTGTTTCACACATAGGATGAACTGCCAGCATAAGACAGATAAGTTGTTTTTGTAAACTGTGAACCATGCAAAAGCTACTCTAGTGGACTCCCAGATAAAGAATATAGAGCTGGAAATGAGTATACTAGGCCCCCTTTAATGAAGAAATAAGTTGAATGTCTGCAGATGAGTGTGGAGATAAGGTGACTGGAAAAAGATTAGAAAAAGAGGATACATTGGGTATGACAGTGTCCACAATGAATACAAAGAGACTAGGTGGGAGGAAGAAATTACAATATTCCTCTCCACAGGGTCTACTGCATCCTGTACCACAGACATGTGACTTGTTGAAATTATTTTCATGAGGATTAATACTCTCTTGCAACCGCTGCCTATATTAACACAGACCGAGATGAAATTTGGTGAGTGGTCCCATTTCATTAAGTATTTCTGCTTTACTGATTACTGCAGTGCTTCCCAAAAGAGAGAAAGAAGCAATCATCATCTTGGGTACATCCAGTCTTCTATGAGCAATATTGGCACTCCAATGTAGTTGGCACTAGTTTGGCCTAGTAGTTTGAAACCCTACTGGGACCCTAACATGGAAATCAAATTGTTTGATTAATTTAATGTCCTAAAAACGCGTCATTAAATGTACTCTCGCCTTCTGCTGCTCTATACTAAATTGCTAATTTCAGATTCTAGTTTCCACCTTCATCCTTTGCCTTTATTAACAGTATTACCATTTCTGGTTTGTAATGTTATCAATACCTTCCTGTGTCATGATGTTTATGATGCTTTATAAATTTATAAATAACTACACAACTGGTGTTAGTGTTAATATTAGTATAGTGTTAATAATATTAAATATTTTGCAATTGTATCTGCCAAAAAAACCTAAAACTCTATGCAAGTACTTAGCCAAATTAGACCTTCCATTTTTTAATGAAAAGTAATGTTGGGCAAACTCATGCTTTTTGTAAAGTGTGCCATTCTTTGGAAGAGTGAATTTAGTCATAAAAAAAAAACAAGAGGCACAAAACAGCTAGGCTACTGTTACTCAATTTGGCAGGAGCAGTCTGTCTACACCGACTTACCACTGAAATTCTTCTCTTTTTCTTTTCTTGGAAAAAACGTGGTGAGTAAATTTATTACCTTTCTTTTGCTGTGTTTCTCTCAGTTTTGCTTTTTTTCCTGTTTACCTAATTACTTTCTTGAAGGCTGCATAGCCATATCTGCCTGTGAAAGCAGGCTAGTGCTACATCTTGTGGGACAAGCGGAGCAACTGTCAGACTCAGATCAGCAGCGGTATATTATTTTTAATCCTCGTGGAAAATTGACCAAACCACATGCATTATGGGAGGGTTCAAATGGGATGGATGGCTAAAGATGCCTGCTGTGATTATGTGTTTACATCTTCATCACATATTGTTTTGCATAACATTTTTTTATTATAAAAAATTATTTTCTAAACATGTAATCATCCAAGCTTACCCCCCATCGATGACCCTGTGTAGAAGTGAAAAATTACATTCACTTACTGTAACAATGTGGTTTTTTCGTGTATTTGTACTTTTGAGTATTTTTAAAAATCTGTAATTTTACTTGTACTTTAGTCATAGTTATGTAAGTATTGTTCTTTGTTCCATTTTAACTCGCATCTGTTATTAAGTAAAACCAAAACGTCACATGAATAAGTGATAAACCGTGTGACAATGGATGTAAGGAGCCAAACCAGCAGCTGCAGCAGAGATGACACTCTAGATCATGGTTGCCCAAAGCGGGGCCCGCAGGCCAAGGATGGCAAGCCAGATGTTTCTAGCTGAAATAAAAATGATAAATTACAACAGAAATCGCTGTTTATACTGTTTAAAACCTTTTTGAGGCAAAAATGCTCTTTAAATATTGTGGATCACTAATTATTCATTATTTTTACAGATGTGAATTGGAATGGTTGTTTTTGCAAGCAATCTGTTGCTGTACTGAAGGAGTACAATATCCGTCATCATGTAGACACTAAACATACAGCAATGTTTTGAAAGTACCCTGGCAACACACAAAAGCTAAAGATCAGCAAGCTGCTAGCTTGCTCATGGCAAAGCACTCTCCTCTCCTTCTGATTGTTTCAGAACCAGGAGTACGCATATAAAAAGTAAGTTACCTGCATTTGAAAAATTGGCATGTAATAAATGATAAACACCTTACAAAAAATTAAATTTTATTGTGAGTGAAACATGTAGTGTTAAGTTGTTATTTAACTGTGTAAAAGCTAAAAGAAAATTTAATTAAGTGAACAAAATTCTAGTACCATTTTGCATCTTAACAATACAATAGATGTTTGCTTTTGGCCCTTTGCTATGGAATGATAGGAGTGCCACAATAAAGAATAAATATGTAAATAAAAGAATAAAAGAATATCACAATAAAAGAGAAATAAATAAAAGAATAAAAGAATAGGACAATAAATGTGGAAATAAGACAATAAATGTTTATTCTTTTCCCTTTTGCTTTTTTATTTCCACATTGCTTTTGTCTTTTCTATTACCAAATTGCCTTTTCTATTTCCACATTGTCTTTTCTATTTCCAAGTTGCTTTTGTTCATCAATTCATGCACACACGAATCCTGCTTTGGCAGGAGCTTTTTAGCGCGGACAACAGGAAGTTGACGCGACGCAAGAACTGAGCGCTAACCATCGTAAAACAAGGCAAACACACGCGAGGGTGGTCCGGCCATTTCCTATTCATATAAATGGCCTGACCACCACACTTACACTGCGCATGCGCAAACCCTCGCGTGTGTTTGCCTCGCTTTTATTTATTCATATAAATGCATGTATATATATTTCCACATTTATTATATTTATTATATTATTCATATAAATGCATAATCGCATGTGTTTACCTCACTTTTTAACAAGGCAAACACACGCGAGGGCTCGCGCATGCGCAGTGTAAGTGTGGTAGCGGGGAAGGCACGGGAAGAAAGGCATTGCAAAGTAATGTGTGCGCCGGTGGTCCGGCCATTTATATGAAT
>JAVQJF010050011.1:0-165967 GCA_036023855.1 Gadopsis marmoratus
TCTCTCTCTCTCTCTCTCTCTCCACCCTTCTCTTCAATACAGCCATTGAGCTGGTAGCCAATAAATATTCTTGCGGTAGCTCTTGGGCTGTGGCAGTGAACGTGAGCTGCTTACACCAAAGTGTGTGCAGGAGTGTGTTTGTCTGTGTGTGTGTGTGTGTGTGTGTGTGTGTGTGTGTGTGTGTGTGTGTGTGTGTCTGTGTGTGTGTGTGTGGACGTGAGTTGTTTACAGTGATGAGGCCGGAGCCTTACACAGCATTTTATTCCCAAATTTCCACCACCATGCCCATGTATTCATTTCCCACTCTAGCCTACATCAGTAAAAAGATGTCGTATAATGGTGGTGTCTCCCCCTTTTTCTCTCTCACACACTTTCTCAACCTCCCCCCCCTCCTTCCCCATGTCTCTCTCTCTCTCTCTCTCTCCCCTCGTTCCTTCTTGAGTGAAATAAATGTTAAAATATTCACAGTATAGCACACTCTCTCCCGCCGTCTGTAGCTTGGTCTTCCTCTGCTTTCCATTTTTAGTTTCTCTGTTGAGAAATGTTGCGCGAACACACACAAACACACACACACACATACACACTTGTGCAAACACACCCAGTGCTGCATCAGGTGAGGCGTCTGTGGTGTGGAAACTGACTGAGCATTCATCGCCTTCTCTTGAGAGGAGGAAGAAAGAGAGAGGAGATGGAGTAGAGGAGGCAAAAGCTTGATGGGAAGGAAGAGAACGAGGAGAAGAAGGGGAGAGATTGGGAAGAAAAACAAAGAGAGGCGACGAAGGGAAAGAGAGTTGAGTGACAGGAAAAGAACGATTTACGATGGAAAGAGACGGATCAAGTTAACTATCTACTAGCTAACCAAATGCCAAGGTATATTCATGAGCGTCTGACGACACAAAGCCAGGATTTTGTCAGAAACCTTTTCAAACAATGTGGGCTGAGAGCAGAAAGGTGGAGACTAAGTTTGAAAAAGAAGGCAAAGGAAACCTTGAACAGCTCCTGCTGTTGAAGCTATTGTCATGGTAAAGTCTGCATGATCCTCCAGCGTGGGGAGATCGTAGGATCGGCTGAATGAGCAGAAATACTATGGATCTCCACCGTGATTAAACAAGTCGACGCCGGGAACGTCTAGACGCCTGGCTTTGCACCGTCGCAGATTGCAAGATTGTGGTGTCACTCTAAGAAGAAAGAAGAGCAGGAACCCGCAGCCTTATTGTAGCATACTTGGACAGGTTTATTTTGTGCTTCACTCTGACGGACAGATGAGAGATTGTGATTTGCGGGGCGTAGGCCGAGCAAAGGCACGAAAGGTGGGATTTCCTCAGCCACAAAGGGTCTAATTCTAAAGCCTTTGGATCGCAGATCTTGGCACTTGGCATCAGGATATTTTCAAGCTCCTCATGGTATATCCAGCTGAGGCTGGCTGAAGAATAGTTTTAGTTAAAGGCAAAGGCCCACTCCCACTGCTATACGATTAATAAAATGTCAAAACATAGAAGTTGGCAAAGCAAGCAAGCAAATAAAACCTCTTTTTTCTTTGTGTGTGTGTGTGTAAAGGTTGAATAAAAACGTAAATAAATGTGTAATTAAATGTCCCCTTCATCCATGCTGACAGTCTGGGGACCAAGGCTTTAAAAAGAGGCTGGAAAATTAAAACCAGCCACCAGCCAAGTGCTGTTATACTTTGGCTGTGGCTGGCGAATTAGTCTACTCTACCGGGCCATTGGCAGGTAACCAATCACTGTATGGGCCCACAATTCTATTCTAAAAAGCAATCTAGACGGTAAAGTAATGAAATAGGCGGTAATGGATTCACACGCTGCTGTAGCCAGTGGACAAAAACGTTCATATCTCAACTTGCCCGACACATTTGACACAAAGACACGGTGCCGTTTCCAAAGCGGTAACATATGTTGTCATGATGCTGGGTTTTAAGTGAGGAGTCTGCAGTCCACAAGTCTTTGCGCACTGAAATCAGGACAGTTTTTCAACACCCCTGCTTGCTTTTGGACCCTGTCTGTGCATCTGACAAGTTACTATCAAAGTGCTACTCTGTTTTGGTATGTTTGTGAATGCCTTGTGATAATGTCATTTAAAAAACAAAAAGAAGCCTAGTGCAGAACTCGATGTCAACAAATTCGACTCAAATGAAGTTTCCCTTTAAGTCAGATGGTGAGGAATTGCTGTGCGAGTCCTCTGCTTTTCTTCTCTCCCTTGATTCCCTCCTCTGTGTTTCATCTGTTCTCCTCCTCCTCCTCCTCCCTGCTGCTCTGCTCAGCTTAACTCTACCTCTCCTCTCTTCTCCTCTTCTCTCTTCCCATCTCCTGTCTCCCCCCCCCACCCTTTCCTCCCCTCTGCTCAGCACTTTTTCTGTGCTCTCGTCTCTCTCCCCTCGGCTCCCTCTCTCCCTTTCGTCTATCAGATTTGTCCTGTGGCTCCAGAGGCTTAATTTACTCACCAAACATACTAAATCGCACATGTGCTCACGCACGGAGGAAGAAAACCCACACACATTTTTCACCGTCTCGCAGACCCCAAATGTATTCTGGGCTACATTCAGCCTGTCAGAATCAAAAACGAGAGCTGTGTCCAACCTCGCAATCTGCACCTTTGCAGCAGATCTATGTTTGAGCTTCTTTTCAACACCATCTCTAAGATTAACGTCACCACAGAGTTTTACTGACACTATGGATTTCATCAGACCTCAATCAAAGGACTAACACCGATCAGTCATCTAGCACTGATTGTCAAACTTGACAGACGGCTATTTCTGGTCGTTGTTTGGGTGAGGAATTGCAACTGGTCCGACTGAAAGGCTCTAGTCTCCAGCATGTGGCCAAGCTAAAAATAGCAAATTCAATTCATATTGACAAACCATGGGAATGTAGTGCTTTGTTCTTGCAACGTGGCTAAATTGAAACGTATCAGCCATCCCCTGGTAGGGTCTCATAATTTAATGCTGGTCATCAGTGTTGCATTGGAGAGGTTGTCAGGCGCAGTGAAACGGTCCTCCAACCAGGTTTTATAACCAGTCACTGGATATCGGAGATTGAGTGGCGCTGTCTACGACTCTGATGCTGATTACAAGTCACTGATTGATGCTGTCCACTAATGTGCCACTGGTCATCATTTACCTGTGTTGGTTACGGGCTGAGTATTTTGGTAATCATTCTCTGCTGTCATTACCAATTGATATTCTACGTACAGCCAATAATAAGTCTTATTGGTTAGGTTGGGGGGGGCAACCAAATGATGCTGGCACTGACAAACACAGGGGCATAGCATGTCTTTGCCTTTCTCTGCTAAATGCACACATGCACACATGCACAGGCGTACGTTTGGACTGTTAGTACGCTGCATACACCCACTGAGGCTGGCGAGCACTCTCGCGCTGAACATTAGCGCAACACAGACTCTCTAACACACATTTAATCCTGTGGTTTACGGCTGCTTTCTCAGGGACGGCGATGTGACTCTGTCGCAGAGTCAGCCTCTTGATCATATAAATACTTTTTAACTTACTGAGGGGAGAGAAGGGGGAGACGGGGAGGAGGCGAGACTGGTAAAGAGAGGGATGGGGCGTGGGTAAAACGGTCGTGTGTGTGGGGTTGGGGGGGTGTCAGTCAGTTCACACTGGAAATTTCAGCTACGTTCATCCCTGGGCTTTGATATTAACAGCCTCTCACCTCTGTCTTTTTCTACTCTTTTATCTCTACCTCACTCACCGCTCTTGTGTCTATGTGTTTCTATGCATATACATTTTATCTATTTTGTACTGTCCCTCTTGACTTTCATTCAGCTAATCCTCTCCTGCATTTCCAATCTCTATAGAGTGGATTTGTAATTACTTGTTTTTTCTTGCTATTTCACCCCCTCTCCTCTCCTGTCCTCTCCTCCTTTGATTCACTGTCATGTAGTATGACATAACGTAGAGCAAGGAAATGTAACGGTGTGTATTTGTCTTTGATGCCAGAAACCACATTTCAGGTGACTTTAGTTCCATAAATGTAACCCGATATATGTCTTGATAACACTTAGTATGTACATAAAGTATAATATGTTGGCAGTGAACGTTTTCTGGATTTTTTTCAATATGCTTGTTTTGATGAGCCTATTCTCCTAATGGTTGCCAATGAATGTAATTCTTGGGATAATGGTTGCCCCTAACCCGAGGAGCAAGTGTGAGGGTGTGTTGCTTCATATTTTTTAATGAATCTAAAGCCTTGGATATTTTCCAACATTAGAGGGCATTGCACTTTCAGTTCTCACTCTATGCCTTCTTCTGTTTAATTTGTGCTCTCTGCATCCCCTTTTCCCACTTTCTGCCTTGATATTCTTGTACTTTGGTGTTGCTGGGGTGTTCTGGGAACTCCCCTGTTGAGTAGCGAGCGAGTATGTGCTTTGTTGTGTAGATTCATATTCCTGATATTTGGCTGCTCCGTTCTCCATCGTTCTTTCGGTCCATCCATCTTCCTCCACCTCTAATCACCCATTGTTCTTTGCCCCTGCCTCCTCCTGCTAACATTCACCCATGGTGAATTAGTTATATGTGCCACCTTTCTCACATCCTGCATCTGACATCTCTCCTCTTCCCATCTCCTCCCTCCAGCCTATCTTTAGTACGTTTGTTGTAAGTGTTGATTGTAATAGGTGGGTACACACAGGGTACATCTCTGTTAATCTCTCATGTGTGTTTTCTCTCTTAGCCAACAAACAGGATACACATTTAATTCCTAGACACAGATTTCCATCCAAGTGGCATGTTTTTAAATTGCTAGAAAGCCATATCTACTCTGCTGTATTTCAGATTTGTGTTTGCCTGCTTTGATTTTAGAAACGTCAGCTTGCACATATTGAACAGGCTGTTAAAGTGAAAGAACTGATAATTTTGTCATGCAAATTGGAATAAAGAGAGACCGCGCTCCAGTTAGCTGTTCCAGCTGTTCCAGGGCCCTCTGGATCCATAACAGCTTTTTTATACACAATTGCTCTTTTCCTCCAAGGTCTTGTGCAAATGTGCATTTACAGACTGGTGTCATGAGTGTAATAAGTATAATCATAACTCATTATAATTGAATGCAAAGACATGGTGGCTTGCTGCAGGAGCCATCAGTAAAAATAGCACTGCAATGGACTAACTGTAAAGAAATGATGGAATGAGTCTCTAATGTATTTTGTCACTGAAGCTGTATTATGTGCATTTCATCTAAAATGCACAAACATGCACACATGAAAAGGCCCATGAAATTGGGAAAAGTCAACTGTGCTTCTCAGTTGCTCAAAAGGTGACTTTGGGGAGATATGAAGTTTGTGAAGAACACAGGCTTTTGCATGTTTCTCTCCCTCTCTCTCACGTACACACACATACACACGTGCGCACACACACACACACACACACACACACTTGTGTGCACCACAATCTGTCAGTCTTCCATAGCCTCTTCATTATTTCAAAGATGATTAGAAGTAGACATGACGTGAACATGTTGAGTAGGCAAGCACACGCACACAGGCACACAGGCACACAGGCACACACACAAATGAATAAATACACAAAAATATGTTGGGCACACCAAGATAGCATGTATTACCCTAAGGGTGTGACATCAAACACACACACACACACACACACACAGAGACTCTGATGCGTTACAAGAAAGGCAGATGAGAAATTAACAAAGACAGACAGTCTCATATCCAGCTGGTGCTCCGTGTTGGTGTGTGTGTGTGTATTTGTGTGTGTGTATGCCTGTGAGTGAGGTGTTCTAATCCATGTAAAGAAACAGGCAACATGGCCGGTGTAGGAGGTATTTTATCTAAGATGGAAGCTTGGAGAAAAATGGGAAATATAGGAATCCACCTATACAGATGGATGGACACACAAACAGCGGTGTTGGTCAAATGTTCGATCCCTGGTGACAGCCGTCCCTGTCAGATTGTCCTTGAGGAAGAGACTGATGCCCTTAATGACGGTGTGGCATCCTCCGGGGAAAATACATACAGAAGTTGACGTGAAATCCCTACAAGACCACAATGTCTAGTTGGAATGCACTACCTCCTTGGCAGCTCATGTTAGTGAAGGATGCAATGGCAAAATAAACAGCATTTCTTGTGAACTAATTATACTCCTAAGTACTGACAGTTTAATTTAAGGGTTGCATCAAGTTACTTTTTTATTTGGTAGCAAATGATTCGTGTGCATTGTGTTTGGGTTGGGAGTACCACATTTTACAGCATACATATGGCTTAAAAACACCTTTTGAATGCTTGTACACAGTAAATGTGAGAGTAGAAGCCATCAAAGAAAACTCTGTCAAACTCTTTAACGGATCTTTCAATAGAATTCAATGAATTAAACATGAATACAATCTAGACGAGCAAATTATCATTCATCAGTAATTTGTCATCGTATCTTTGCCCCAGGTCAGCTGATGGTAGCTGTGAGTTAATGAATGGATGTAGTTCATGCCTAGAACATTGTTGTGCACCTGATGCAGTAGTGATAATCTTTACTCATGAATATGATACAAAGCGTTGATTAATTACGTTACTAATGATGTGCTTCCCCACTTAAAATGTTTAGAATATGATTTGTAATTTGTCACTATAATTTAACTCATTAACTCAACCTTTATTTTAATCCATCATCACACAATTCAACAAGCTCTCGGTTTCTTTATCTGCTGTGATTACACAAGTTTACAGATACTGCCTTTAATCCTTGTGGTTCGTTGCTCCGCTTGTTGCATCTTCTTCTACTCAGAGGTCTAATGTAGTGATGATGTTGTGGATATCAGATTTCTGGAACGAGATTGTTGCTATGGTGAACAATAAAATCATTTCTGTTGCTATAGTGCATCGCTCAGCAATGCAATATACGCATAAAGAAAAGATAAGTGCCAAGAAACAAAATGTTTTAGAGGCAACTAAAATACCTAAAACTGGTTTAATGACTTCTAATTTCACAAAAGAATGTTGTTTAAATGTACTTTCTCGGTCCGTCATCGGTAACACGCAGGTTTAGTTTATAAGATCCATAAAAACCATCCACCCATTTTTAACGAAACTGTTAGGCATGGTTTTGTCAGTGCAGGTGTGAGAAAACATCTCAGTTAAGTGAGATGTTCATGCATTAGTTACACATTAACACAGAGCCTTAAGGGACTTTTTACTACACGGCTACAGTTATTTTAGATTCTGTTTTTCATCTTTCCTGTAATTACTGTTTGTGGGAAAGACCAATTATTCGAATGTTTATTTTGTGGTGGTAAAGAACAACCGGGGTCTCTAAAGACACAGACAACTGCGCAACACACACGCATGAAGGTAATTGGATCAGTCAGCTGGCTAGACAAATAAACCCTCCGTGACCCCAACTGCATTCTTTCCAGTCAGATGGAAAAATCTCAGCTCCAACATATCAACAATTTTAATTGCCGTCAATTATGAATTAAAATTCATGTGTTTTTGAAGCTTTTGAAAGCGCTATAACTGGCTTAATTAATCCTATAGGGGTCATCTAATAATCATCTTATAACAGAACATGTTCATTTAGTTCTTCCCAAAATAAAAATAAAAAATGATAGCACTTCTGGCACAACTGGGTATTGGTAGGCAGGGAAAGACGCAGAGCAACAGCGGCTGCTTTTGTGTGCATGTGTTAGCTTTGTGATGACAGGTATGCCCTTGTGCCCCCAAACCCACAGAAACATGGCTGTCAGCAAACATCACACACACCTCACAATCTAAACACACACACAACATCACACTAGCTCATTGCCTCGTACTACTATGCTCATAAGGATAGTCTATTGTCTTATTATAGTATTAAATCAATTCCACAAGTTATTAGTAGATTTTGTCATGACATGTCTAAACCTTTGCAAGAATTTTGTTTTTTTTTATATTTTGGATTATTATCATTATTCTAATCATCCAGTGGTGCTTGCATACATACGCACTTTCTCAATCTCCCGCAGTCCTATTGGCTGGGAGTCTCAGAGCTCTGCAGGTGATGCATTTCCTTCCTGAGTGATGATGCATTTTCTGTCTGAGTCTTGCGCCCTGGGAGCCTTTTTGTACTATTGTTCATTCTGTCTATGGTATGTGTGTGTGTGTGTGTGTGTGTCTTTCCGTGCACAGGGCGCCTTCCTGTACGTGTGTGTGCATGTCTGCTTAATTCCCAGAGAAGACTCATTTCCCCAGCAGGCTCTGTCAGGCTGTTTCTGGGTGCACTCAGTTCACAGCTGGAGGCTACTGCTGTCACCTGCTTACCCAACTCCTCTCCTCTCCTCTCCTCATTGGTGACCTACTGTGTGCATCCCCATACAACACTCAATGATTCATTTCGGGGCAGCTCTCTACAAAACGAGTAAAAATGAAGGGGAACTGGTCCTTTATAGTTGGCAGTAAAATTACTCCAAAGAGACGGTGCAGTCAAACGATTGCACTGAGACCCCAAAAGTCCTATTTTTAAAGCAGTATTTAGCGCAAGTCTTCACTAATTTGCTGTTTTGAAAAGCTTTCATGCTTGGGTGGCCACCAGCATGGCCATAAAAGGAGGACACTTCTGCAGGGCAGGCAGGGATGGTAACCAAGACAGCTACAGTCACAGCTAATACTATAAAGGCTATACTATAAATATAACTCATAGGCACCAATTTGGGCTCTGCATATGGACACACAGAAAGTCCAAGCAGCCTAGATAAACTAGGCTACAAATGGAAGAACAGACAGACAGAGAGCAAATGTCAGCAAATTAGAAGTGAAAATGAATTTATGTGATAATAATTTAACAATAAATACTATTATTTAAAGTAGTTTGCATGGAAAAGTGTACTTTTGCCTGATACACAGGAGATTTATATTTTCCATGCGCAGACAGAGTGCATCCCAGACGTGACGGCATGCAGCCTTTGTCCCAAACGCAGACAAAAGCTCAGCAGGGTGTTGCAGCGGACAACAGTAAACATTTTGATCTCTGACACTGGCCGTCTGTTTCTCCAACACCCCGACCCTAGCCCGCTCTCTCTCTCCCTCTCTCTCACTGTCTCCCTGCCTCTCTCGCTCAGGGTCACTGGGTCAGACGGAGAGCAGATGCTTAACCGCACGACCACAACCAAACCTGACACCGCAACACACATTCTCCCATTCTGTCATCTCCCCCTGTTAAAATGTGTTGATCTCTCCGGAAGACATTTGTCACCTGTTTTGTTGTCCATCTTGGATTCCCAGTGACACGGATAGAACAGCAGTGGAGACTGATGGAACAAAAGCTGTATTTTAATTCAATGCAATGCAGTTTGATTGCACCCTACTGATTGATATATGTAATTGACATATCAGAGGTTTGTGTTGTAAATATTTGATCTGATGTCTACTAGTGATGTAATCGTTAGCAAGTCGCCAACTGGGATTCAAACTTGGGTTGAAGTCTCTATGGACCTTCTATAGATGTACGGTTTTGCACTTTGGTTTAATAAGTGTCCTTAGCTGATGAAGTCCATCACCCTAGTCTCATGTGTAACTTCATCATTTCTTTGGATTTGTTTTCTGATAAGGCAAGTTCATGGGACTACGAAAGGCCCAGCAAACGATATAGATAATCATTAAGCTAAAAGATGTCTTTCTTTCTTTGGCAGGCTTCCTGTGATGCACTTTGTTCCTGTTGCGTTTGGTGCCAATGTTCCTTTAGGTTTAATGTGGTTTTACAAAAAATACACCAGTAGCTAAGTGCCTCTTTGGCTAGAAGGCCATGGCAAGCAATTTAATCTCAATTTTGTTTCTAATAGAAACCCATAACCATACACGCTGTCCTCCCTCCAATTTTCCTATAAAGTATTTACACATATACAGTCTGTTTCCTAATAATTTCGATTTGAATTTAATTTCGATTTGAAGAAGGTCATGCACACTTATAGAAGGAGGTGCTCCAGAATAATCCACAATTACATGTTAAAAATATAAGGGCAACGCAATAGCAATTGTATCATCTACTATCATTGACAGGGAAAGAAAGATTTCAAATCAAAATCTCGGTGCGTCAGATTAAGAATTCGGAAATAATTAAATATTACAGGAAAAAATGAATAAAAGCAGAGGCATATTAAACATCATAACAATTCAACTTCTCTTAAAGACATTGTCACATGTGTCATAGCAAGTCACTCTGCCAAGTGATGTTTTCACCACGCTGCTGCAATCTTCTGCAGGTAATTTACTGTATGTCCTCCAACAAACAAAGGAAGAAAAGGGCTATTTTAGGGACTAGTCAATGTCCAAATGCCTGGTAGAGATTGAGCTGAAATGAGTTTCTGAGATAAAAAGGATAAAAGGGATAGAAAGAAGAAAGGAGTTGAGCCACTGGATTAGAATTGGGCCTTTACACAGCCGAAATAAACAGAATTAAAATCCATTCGAACACAAGGATCACTGGAGTCCGCAGGTGTCACGAAGGTCACCGCGCTCAAAAGAAATTTCCCTCGACTTCTCACAACCGATCCACAGCAAGTCTTTTCTTGTACTCCACAAATCTCAAAGGCCGCGGTCGACAAAGCACCACTCCGCTCAGATTTCCATCCAAGCGCGGTGGCCGTGGCACATGACTGAAGGATTACGGTTTCTCGCTCACCCACATCATTGCCACATGCTCAGTTACTTTCATTTGCAGTCACAGCAAACGACATCAGTTTGTTTTGTTTAGAATTTTTTTTGTTGTTGCAACTTTTAAGTAGCACCTTTTGACAATTAACTGTTTTCTGGTTGAATGTGTTACTCAAGGTGATACATGCCATTAAGTTGTGTTATCGCCCCTGATTACTGGGCAGATTGGTAAGAAGTACATAGCCGACACATGGCTAGGCGGGTGGTGGTGGGGGGGTTAGTTATGGTCTATGTTGTCCTCCATTATGTGTGTTTATTGGTTTGATCAGCCAGTTTATATGTTTCCCTCAGGTCTCATTCTGGCTAGTTGAGTTAACATCTTGTTTTGGCGACCTCTTTTAAGGGCCCTATAACTCTGTAAATTCAGTTGCCTTTACTTATCTGTGTTTTTTTTTACTTTAACCTGTGTTAAAGATGATGGGAAGAGGCAATGACGTCAGGAGGAAAACACAGAGGTTGCTGTACCTGGTTTTACGATCTAAAGATATTTTTATGGTTATTTATTTATTATTTATGAGCCTAGGTTATATGGGCTATTTGCTATGCATGCCTACTGACATCAAGTGTTTAAAAGGCAACATTAACAAAAAGTCAAGTGTGAGTAAATGTTGCCTGCAGATGGGGGAAAAAAAGCTTGCGTCGTTGACCAGTTTGTTCTGATCTGAAAGCCACTTTGGCTGTAAATTAAACAGGCTGGGCACATTTAGAAAACCCCTGCCACCAAGGTTTAAATATTAATTTGATGCCCTTTGCGTATGCATGCAGTATTTAACTTAAACGACTCTACACATTTAAGCACTCATGTTGCTTTGGCTAAGCCATTAACCCAGTTCAGCTATTTATTTTGTGTTCCAATTACTGTTAAAAATACCGGACAACTGTTGTCCCAGATAGCAAAACCAAGCATTATGGATTATATGGATACCATACGTTCATTTGTTAATTTGTCCTTCAGATGTAGGTGTAATGTAAGACTCTGCTTTTTGGAGTTTGATGATGTGATACAGGTCAAAACAAAGTTATCTGTTTGTTACTGCTTCTGTAATTTATGCAGATGACATGTCGATTGTTGATTTGTGTTGGATGTCAACAAGTAATCCAGATACATATAATTTTTATTCATGCTGAGGAGAAAAGGATACCATTAAAAGGCCAAATGTACTTCTTACTGACCTTACTGAGCGATAACTGAAATTAATGACATGTATTACCTTCAGACAGTCCTAATGTCTCATACAGTGCAGCGCACTCTTTAGATTATATTAAACGTCATACATCTCATACTGTCCATCTCATTCCATCCCTGCCAATGGCAATTATATGCATATTTGAAAACAATGTTTAAGACCTGTAAAAGGTATTGTCTCATAGTCCTTGTGCTCATCACTATACAATGTAATGTCATGTTTATAATAACTTTACCTGAAGCAAAGTGCAAAATGATAAAGATTCTATTCTAGGATGTGTGAGCCATAGATTAGTACCCGACTATATAATTTTGCTTTTGCACAGTGCAGCAAATCACTTACTTGTGCTTGTTGGCACAGGTTTACATAAATACCAGACAATTATCATAACCAGAGCTGCTGGGCAACTTCCTCTCTCTCCTATGCCTTTTGTGCACGGAGTACAGTCTATTTACAGAACAGAGCACAAGAGACAACTAAACATTTAGGTCTTATATCCATAACAGGAAACCTATAGTGTTAGCGTTTTGTTCCTGCATATAGTGGTAACATTAAAACAGGATATCTTTGCATTTAAACGGGTTTGGGAATAAATACAAATATATAATAGGTGACACAAATATAAACAAATAAATATGAAGTGGATAAATGCTATGCAACACTCTGTATTGCCTGATTCTCCATGATGGAAATGAGGTAACGGTAAAATATCGCTGAGATGTCAGGAGAAAACAATCAACTCTGCATCAGTTTTAGTCTTTTTATTTATTTATTTATTTATTTGTCTACTGTATCTCGTTTAACCCCTATATCTACACAACCCCTATATTTATTGTTGTTTGTAACTGTGATTTATCAAAAGGATTTCACGAGATCACAAGTGATTGCTTCACCATACTAAACTAACTAAACTGTATTGAGGGAGGCATCAGCTATTGGGATGGAGCTTTTCTGTGTAGACTAAAAATGAAACCTAACATAGAGGTAAATAGATTGGGGCAAACCATATGAAGAACTTAATTATAATTAAGTAAAGTTTGTATAGTGAGCACATTCACGTAGTTGCAACTTCCATCATGGCAATTTATGGGGCGGTTCTGTGAAGCTGAGTGAAGGAACGTGGAGAAACAAGTTCATGTTAGCAACCACCCTGCCTGCTTAAGGGTCCTCTAGCAAGACACACAAAGTTGAGTGCGAAAACTGAGTGACAACAATATCAACAACAATGCTGATGATGACATAATGTGACTTAATGTGAAATATCTGAACAGCGTGTGAACTCAGCCTTGGGAGTGGTATGGTGAAACACTGTCTCGCAGGCCTTGAGCAGTATTGAGAACAAGCTGTCACATTCAGTTTAGCACGGAAGGTAGCCTTTTTTGTTTTTTTTTTGCTGTTATTTTGTTGCTGCTGATGTGCAGCCACGCAACCTAATGCGCCACGATGTAGCGACAACTGAGCGTAAGCTGCAGACTATGTCTGCTTGAGCTGCAAACTTCTGAGAGTCAGTTGGCAAACATGACATTTTCATCTTCATTCTGTGTAGTTTACACATCACAGGAAGGCGAGGGATGTGACTGACTGGCTTATGAACTAAAACTCATTTAGGCTTGTGATTGACAAATCCCTGTGTACGAGGCACAGGTACGCGTGTCCATTCATCCGTCCACTGAACCATTTGTTGCTGTGTCTGAACATACTGCAGTTGTCAAGTTGGATCTGCTGGCTTATTATAAATGTTCTCTACTGATGCGCTGAGCATGAAACAAGTGTCTCATGTCTAGGATTTTTAATGTGGCTTGGTTAAAATGTTTCACCTGCTTTCATGATGCTTTTACGCACAGCTAGAGTCATTACAGGTTGTTTCTCAGCATCATCATGAAAAGCCAGCCGTGCTGCCTTTTAGTCTGTCTCAATGAAGGAACATCGTCAAGAGTAGCCTTTTTAATGAACCTCATTTTCTCTGTAGGCGTATCCTCCTTCCTCAAAGCTTCACTATTTTTATGTTATCTTTGTATGAAACCCCCCAGATAACTCTGGACGGTCCACAAATCCCCTTTGTGTAATGGATGATACTCTTGTTTAATTGGTCCTATTGTGGAACAAGACCAAAGCCTTCCACCCTCTCAACATGTACAAAACATGTGCAATCCTGAAAAGCCTCATGATGCGGGAGGAGAAATGACAATGCTACTTGGCAACTAATGGTACTGACGATTGTAAGCACAGAAGCAAATGTAATACGACGAGACGCAGTGGTATTGTAATGGCACAGATTCAAATTTTGGATCAAATTTGACTGAAAGAATAGTGCTTCCTGTGTGCTTGCTGATCGCTGTAGTTGGAAGATGGAATAGGGATAGATGGAAGCAAATTGACCCCTGATGTTGCTGTCTGTCCCCTTGGAGGGAAGAGTTATGAGTAAGAGCACCGGGGGGGGAAATAGGTGTAGCAGGTGCTAAGTACCGATGAAACCGTGGTGAAAGAGTGGCACGCTGAAATTATAATCACAACTCGTCTTCACAGCTCAGCGGGCTTTCAGGAACCTGCCAAGATCACATTTAACACACACTCACAGATAGACAGGACCCAGTCAGACACTCATGCACGCATGCTGAAAGCGGCAGACAGTCCGCCTGGAACACCAACACATAATGTGCATCCACCCCCACACACACAGACCTCCTACTAAAGTGATATGGTTGTTCAATTTCTGGAGATTTTACTTCAAAATGTCAATGGGAGTCAATTTTGAATTTTTTTTGCTTGTAACACGCTGCTGATTATTATTGGAGGGAGAATTAATTTCATTCACGCAGGAACGACTGCCGCAAAAAATGCAATTAAGGCAACACTGTGATTACTGTAAGATGATACATGTATAAATCCCTCGGAAAAAATCTCTTTATTCCAATTATCTTAACCATATTGTGTAGGTGGGTTTCTTTTACACGCATCATGCTCGTCAAATCCATATGTGCTCTGTAATTGCAAAGTGCCATTAATCAGATGCTTCTGTATACATTTTGGAACACATGCATCTGTTGGCACAGCGATTTAGTGATGATTGGTGAGAACAGGGGGTCTTAAGAGAGTTAAGTAGGTGTAACTGTGGACACATATACCCCAGTTTCATTTGTTTAGCAGACACTCTTATTTAAATGATAAAAAATACAGTTTTGTCTTTATAACTGTGTTCATGCAGAGCACAGCAGGCTACAGGCTAGTGGGAATAACTCTTAATTATTCCTTAATGTTAACATGAAGAATTGACTAAGAGAAATTGAGAATGTGAAATCAAACAGGGCGTGCTCTTAATGTCTGAATCTTAATTACAGGAAAATGTATTGCCTTAAATGCATAACACGGAAGTAGAAAACATATTTCTGGCACAAATTTGACATCACCGTTATGATTTTCTTTTTATTTGTTAATATGAAACTACAGTATTTTGTAAAAAAAAAAAACAAACACAAAAAGAGAAATACTTAAATGGGACTCAGAAAGAAACCCACAGATTACATCAATAAAAAAAATGACCTGATGTTATGTTGAGTAGTGCTACTTGTTACAACGTCACCTCTAATGGGGTGTGTGCACCAAAGACAGGCTTTAGTATTGATTTTCTGTAAAAGTTGAGTGTGTGCTTCTGTGTGAGCGGGTACCCGTGAACGTGTGTTTGTGGGTATGTGTGTATCTGCTTGTGTGCGTCAGTCAGGTGGTTTATCAGCCTTGTGAGAGAGGCAGCAAATCTCCCTGTAATTACAATCTGAACAGACCTGACATTTTACCAAGCCTCCCCAGGTGTGTACATGTGTGTGTGTGTGGGTGTGTGTGTGTGTGTGTGTGTGTGTGTGTGCGCATGTGTGTGTGTGTGTGTGTGTGTGTGCTTAAGGCCTTTTGTCTTGTGGGGCTGAAACAGCTGGTTGCTCCTTGCTAATTAACGAGAAACCTCATAATTGCTGTTAACTGGCCTACTATAGCTGACAACGAGAGAGAGGGAGGGAGGGAGGGGGAGAGCGAGCCAGGAGACCTATAGACAGACACAGCGAGGAAGAATGTTAAAAGAGACAAATATTTTAACAGTGAAGAGGGTAGTGGCAAAATACAAATCACAAACATTTCATGTAAGACTAAATTCATGAAAATGCAGTGATTGGAGATTTAGAAATGCCGTCATGATATTTCCTAATTCCAGTTTATTAGGACTCTTTATTGCGGTTTTAGTCAACATTTCTTGTGGCGGTTACGATAACAAGTTCAAATTTACTGTCACGTGTACAATTACAGTGAAATGCTAGTGCCTCAGCTTTCATCCTTTGTGTACATAATAAATAAATGCAGACCACCGATACAATAACGTCTAAAGCCAACATAACGGTGGTACTTACAACCCACTTAACCATATACCCAGTGCACTCGCATGTAACATTGTACTCACTGACGAAATTACTGAGACATTGGAACACGGTGTCACCGCTGCAGCAAAGTCGGGACTAGAATCCAGTAGTCAGGCGATCAGGTTGTAAGCAAGTCAACAAGCTGGTCATATTAACAACCTGGACCTGGTTGAACAGCAGATGGAGGGACTTTATTTTGACATTAAATGTATCAGGAGCACATGTGAAATGTCACTGATGATCCCTCATTTCACAGTAAATCTGTGTATGTGCAAAACTACAGCAAGTACTGCAGGTCAAAGTTGAATCAGGTATCAGTCTGTAAACAATGATGGATGTTTAACATTGGACATTTGGGGTATTATACAGTTCACTTTCGTTTTCTCTTCCAAATATTAGAAACCACCGGCTTTGTTTGCTTACAATATTGTAGGTGTATGTCAAGTGGGTGATTGAGAGGGACGTGCTTTGGTATAAAAGCATTATATAAATACAATTCATGTAATGATGAAGAAAATGGCTAAAATATGACCACGGTTGTATGAAATCAGAATTCCCCTTTAGGTTGTCACACAGGAAACACCTACAGGTCATTGACAAAGGTATATTGTGCAATAGGAGATCGGTAGTCTGATGTCATCAGCTTTCTCAAAGAAAGGATACTAAAACACAGCTTTTATAGTGTTTTAGAAACAAAGAATCTTATTTCGACTGGCCATTGTACATGTGTCGTAGGTTTGGACCTGCAGGAACTTTCCAACTCAGCAGAATCCTCGAGCTACAGCCGGGCAGAAATGTTTCCATATATGGACCTGTATTTCACCATATAGCTGACCTTTTAGACCTCTTATACGAGAGTCATGTAGCTCAACTTGCACACACACAGAAACGTAAACGCATGAAACTGGATGAAAGTTCAAGATTAAAGACATGCTTAAAACTGGAACTATTAGCTATTTAAAGTATACAAACAAATGATTATGAATACATTAACATTTGAATAAATAATCATTTATACACTTACACGTACTATATACACAACTAAGTTTACTTTTACATCCGCTCCTGTTATCATTAGTTCATATGATAACTATAATAATAATTATATCGACTTGAACTGTAATAGGTCATATTCACATTTTCCACACATCATGAAACAATAAAAAATGATAATACAGTATAAACTGCACTAAATGTATCAAAGGAAAAAAACTCCTCTGTCCTCTTCACCCAAGGTGAGCATTAGTAGTACCAGTACACTATTATTATGCTCTTTTGATAACACCTGACTCACCAAATCTCGAGTATTCCAACAGAGAATACTATTCATTTCATCTTTCGATAGTGGTTGTGCAACAGGCTCTAAACACGTGTCGATACTATTACAAGAAGGAATAACTACTGCTGTTAATCCATGCCACTTCGGATGTAACTGAGGAAAAAAATCAATACCCCAACAATGATCATATTTATGAGCAGTTGGGGAGTGGCAGACCAAAACAGCCAAAGGATCAACAACAGAATCAGTTCTTTTCAATATTAGCCCTTCCTCTGTACAAACAGTAATCAAACCCAATGCACAGGACAAGTCTCTTCCTGCCAGATTTACAGGACAGTCTGGAGAGACAAATAGATGATGTATTGTTGAAACACCAATATCTTTGCATTCACCTGGACACAGTTGAGTCAGACTACACTCCATTGGCAGTCCTGAAACTCCAATGCAAAGCTTAGTCTCTTTCGACATCCAAAAAGCTTCCATCGCTGATCTTAATCATGAGATTGTGGCTCCTGTGTCAGCTAACGTTTCACATGTGGTGCCATGAGATGTGATCTTAAAAGCTGGAAGTTCTTCAATTTTATAATGAAGAGAGGGACATAACTGTTTCCTCCTCTCATCCCAATTGAGACATTTTTGCCTCTGCCTCTTCCTCTTTCACGACCTCTTCCTCTTCCAGTTGGAGTATAATAAGCTAACTGAGCCATCTGAAGCCTTTCAGTAATTTGGGGGGATTTTTTTCCACTGTTGATTCTTCTCATCCTGAACAACAGTCTCGGCGTGTGCACAGTGTCTTTTTATGTCAGTCAGCCTTGCACTTTTCCATCCCACACACTCTCACAAAAATGGCTCTGAGCTCTGGCTGCAAACCATCCACCACGGTTTGGACAAACTGTCTTTCCCAACCTGAATCATTAGTGGTATCAGGTGGTTGCTCATTACCACTGTAGGTGTTGAAGGTTTGCAGCTTCCAGGTGAAATAATGGTCAAACGTTTCTTCTGGTTTTTGCACACATGCATTCACAGCTGTCATATTTATGGCTTAAAGTTATTCTCCATTGCCTGAAACAGAGCTGTCAACTGTAATTGATCCGTAGAACCATTTGCGACATTCCAAGGAGCAGTTGAATCCAAGCTGGAGGGCTTGACTTCAGCCCATGCAAGTCCCATTTTAGTCACACAAACATGCTCCAATTCTGCTGAACTTTCACTGCCTCACCATCTTTATCAAAGCATCTGCAATCACCTTGCCATTATGCATAGGCTGTGGTAGATTGTTAACTATAGTTTGCAGTTCTGTTTTTCCATGGTCTATAAACATGTTGAGTACCCCCTGTTCCATTGGGACACTACTATATCATTGGACCAAGGCAATAATTCTCCATTGAAATCCCAGTTAAAGAACCTTCTGGATAAAAACCTCTCTGTGTAGGCTCCCGAAGGTCCATCAATCATTGATTGATTGGCCTGGACAGAGTCAGCTTGTTCTCTTCCAGAGGAGCAAAGGCAGGTTGGTGGATGTACGGACGAACCCCCAAGTTATGTCGTGGAAAATCTGCATATGCTCTTAAAGTTGAACAAAAGACAGGAAGCACCTAAAGGTCATTGATAAAGATGTATTGTTCAACATGATGTTGTCATAAACTTTGTTAAAACAGATCACAGTATGTATGCTTGTGATGCACATGTAATGTCTCACTTGTCTCTCACTGGTTCTCTTTGGAAGAGTCCACACACATGCTGACAGCCACATTTAAAAATAAGGGACATTTTCCTACAAAATAAGAGACCCATCCTTCAAAGGCTCCTGTTGTCTCTTGGGGTCTCACTGATGATTCAAGGAACTTAAAATGATCACTTGTGTCTTGTATATGTTTGTTTGTTTGACTCCACTTGAGGCTGTACATGTGAAAAGGCTGACATTGTCATACAAATATTCGCATTTTATCAAAAGCACAGGAACTGCATGCAGGTTTCTGCTGTGGCTGTGAATCAAAGAGAATGCCTTAACATCGGTGACTTCAGTATGTGCTGTATTCATGTTTGTTTTTTCCAAATAGTTTGTTTCGGGCCTAAGCAGCTGGCTATTGATCTGTGTGTACGTGCGCTCGTGTGCGTGTGCATAATGGTCATGTCACGCTGTGTTGATTTTCATCTCAGACACCAGCGTTCTCTCCTCACCCCATTACGTCCCATTCCGCGAGTGTCTGTCGGTCTGCGCCTGTGATTTCTCGCCCAGAACAGCTCTTGTACCTTTTTTTTCTTCTTCCTCCAGGCTTACAGCTGTTTAATTGTTCCTTTACCCAAGCTCACACCCTCATGCACATGCACACTTCTCACAATAACAAGGTGAGGTAACTGGAAAGCAAAAAAAACACACTGTTGCACGTCATTATGCAGGCGCACCGCACTGTCACGAGAGTTGCGAAAAAAAACTGCTGAATTAAAATGGTTCCAAAACTAAAATAATCAAAAACCTGCCACGTTGTATCTAAATACAGGCACGTAAGCATTTAAAAAGCTTATAATGCAGCCAATTCTTTGCTAAACAACTCAAACTTGTTTCCTCTCATTTTCCCCTCAAGATGCAACATCCAATGCGATGCCAAGTTTCCCACTGATTTGTTTTCATGTTTGGGATGTATAAAATGTTTTTAAGGAGAGAAAGCTGTTGGATTCAGACAGCAAGAAGATTAAAAACTAGAAGGACGCTTACATGGTATGGCATGTTTTAAAAGGTATTGCAGGGTTGGTTTTGAATTCAGTGTTGCTATGCTGTTCTGAGGAAGAAGAAAAAATGCACTTTTCTGCAAATGGTAACTTTCCTTTCATTCCTTTCAAGTCCACTCCATGTAGATTAAAACTAATTACAGATTTATTATAGCTCATATTATGCATTAGAACAGAATAAATCGACTTAATCTATTTCCTGGATTAATTGTGTAGTTGTTTGGTGTATAAATTGTAAAATTCCAAAGTGAAAAATTCCTGTTAAATATCCTAAAGCCCAAGTCACACAATCGAATGATTTCCTTTGTCCAAGCAACTGTCCAAAACCTAAAAATATTCAGTTCAAATATGTTCATTACAATGCTATAAAACAATGAAAAGCAGCAAAGTCTCACAACCGAGAAACTATGACTAAAAAATAGTTCGAATCGTTTCTAAAAAAAATGACTTAAACAATCAATCCATTTGCAAAATAATTGTTGGTCAACTTTCTATCGATCGTCTAATCTATTAATTGACTAACCGTTTCATCTTATATAATTATACACTGCCAGTCTTAGTGGCCACAATACCTCCTTACTGCCCAACACAAGGTGATGAATAAAAAAGAACCCAACTGGAATCAGAGTGTCTATAGAGGACACAGAGGATGATATTTTCCTTAAAACCTTACATGGAAACCCCACAACAAAACTGAATCTTTTCTATATTTTGGATTATTCATTATCAGCCTAATACCTGGGCCATCTTGGTGCCCACATCACCCAACTCCAAACACAGCAATTTATTTAAAATAAAACCTGGAATCAGATAAGACTAATCTACAGTGGACAGAAAGGATGATTATTTCCTGTTTTTAACTTATTTTCTACTTACATGGAACAACACAGTCAAGTCAAGTCAGTATCTTTAAACAGATTTGTAAATTGGAGTCATGAATTGATGAAGTCATCAGTTGACACTTTTCAGAGTTGGCCCATAAATACCCAATTAGGGACCGTCTCAATGGATTCATAGAGTTTTTGTTTGAGATTATTCATCCAAATGAGTTTTATTTAAATGTACAGTATGCCTTATCTCTGTGACTCATAAAATATCCACACATTTCAAATCTCCATGGGTGCTGTCATAGAGTCAGAGGAGTCGATCCATTGTTCACTGTCTTTGGAGGATTTGTCTCCAGATGACATCATCACCACAGTCTCTCACTTTGTGAACTCCATTGCCTTTCAGGAGTTCTTTTGTGATGAAATGTTGTAATTTACTTTCATGGTGTACTTTCTTTCCCTTAGCCGGTCTCGTCTACTTCCACTTCACTTAGTGATAGCCTACACAGAATGCCTTTCAGCAGTCCCCAGACAATAGGCCTGAACTTCTTCTATTCAGCTGAGGGGTTATACGTGTAAGTGGAGAAAGCAGTAGCAATAGACTGAAAGTTTTTTTTTTTTTTCTTTGGTTAAGACAAAGCAAGAGACACACCTCTTACAATGCAATATGTCTCATGGCTGCAATGCATTCAGATCTTTGGTAGCGTGCAGCTCGGGCTGCATATTTCTGACTGAACCCGAACCCAGTCTGACAGCGTACTATCCAAGCACAACCTAAACCCAACAGGCATTCTCATAATCTAGAAACACAAGATAAAGGCCGTCATGAGTCGACAATCTTCCTGTCAATTCGGCATCAAAATGATCCATAAAGATGAACTATATTTTTTACATTTTGGATTTTGGCGCCTCACCTCGCTACCAGCCTTCGTTGGTTAACTGCACTATTTTAGTGGGAGAAGACGGTGTACTACACACGGTGTAATACTACACACGGTGTAATACTACACATGACATCCTGCCAACAATATTGTTGTGCGAGTGTTGTTCAATGCCTTGGTGCTCACCGCGTGAACCCGCATCTTATCAGTCCTCTTTCTATTTGCCTCTTTTGCCTCCATTGACTCTTTGTACCGGACGATGTGCAGGCACATACAGTATATACACACCATGTATTACCAATGGATGACAATTTTTGTGGGCATCAAATTTCCCTCTTTTGTACGATAGGGGGGACAATTCTCCGGCCCTGTGGCAAAGAAGCTGATTGGTCTTGTGTGCATTCAAAATGCTGATTGGCTCTCAAGTAGAACCTTATAGTACCGAGTTTGACTTTGACTTTGGAGATAGAATAAGTTAATAAGTTGTCACAGAATAACTCAATTTAAAAAAAAAAAGTCAGGCAGAACCTTATATTTCTAACGGGATGATTTTTCTGTGAGCTTTTACTATCCGCATTGACTCAAATATCTGTAGAATTGAGAAAAGAAATACCCTTACACATCTAAATGGATTCAGAAGGGCAAGCTACTTCACCCAGAGATGTTTTTAAGCGCACTCAAATGTTTTAGGGTGCATTTTCTTCTATGATAACCCCATCTATAAAAGGGATGGTCTTACCCCTGCAAACAGCAATTTACAGAGCTACATTCTGCAATTTAAAAACCCTAGTCCTCAGAAACCTTTTCACTAGCCTGCACTGAGGGGAGCGTAAGGTCATTGGTCTTCTTTCAGAAAATCAAACTTTTCATAGATATAGGGCTTTCATTTGACTGTTTGTGCTCCTTGGCCCAGCTATAAAACCTGGTTGTCAAAACGGGATTCACTTCATACAGGAGACGGATAGGGTTCAGATAAATGTGGTATGGATGCACTAGATACATTTGCCTCAGGTTCTGTACTTTGTTTAAATTTAAGTCAGAGGAAAGTGAACCACTTGTGAAAGTACTCAGAATTGCTGATGAGCTCCACATCTACTTATTTTCTGAGTAGAACTGCAGTTAAAATATGATCCTGCACTTAACATCATAGCCATTTTCATTCACTGGCCTTCTGACAGCTGTAAGGGATCTCGTGGACCTGGACTAGTATCCATACACAAAGCACTGCTAATATACAGTGATCCCTTCGCTAAGCCCTTTATCAAGGCAATTAGCTGGATGTCTCTTAACGGCCGGAGGAGAAAAGGGCTTTAGAGAGGCTTCAGGAACTGATTCATTTACTGGCTGACTGACTGAGTGACATACAGGCTTTGTAACTGCTGACTGACTGACTGAGTAACTGATGCAGGGGCAGGCTGGATGGCTGACTGAATGATGAACAAAGCATCTTGCTGACTCGTTTCACAGAGGTCTTATATGATGTATATAGGATTTGATTCTTAGTACTATAATACATTTAGGAATTCAACAAGGCCTTAGCCAATGGGAAAATCTGCCTGGTGAGATAATACAGACTCGTCTCCTAGCTCTTCTCTTCACTTTTATGCAGAACAAGCACACAGTACAGAATGTGAAGGTCAGCAGCCTCATGTACTTGGATGAAGAACATGAGATGGATGAAGTTAAACAATGTGATAGAAAAATTGTACATTACAATGATGCAATTATACCAATGAGGGTGGTTTAACTCTTGGCATCTGGTTTCTGTCACTGGCTGGGTTTTAAATACCATTTCCAATTCTTAATATTTGAAAGGTTTCTGCTTTTCTGCGGGGACCTTTATTTGCATTTGTGAACCATATTGTGCGTGGGTGTGTGAGTGAGGGATTGTGTAGCTGCACAGTAGCCGAGGGTTGCTGTTTTCTGAGTGAAAGGACCCATAGATGCTTAAAAACACCTGCACACAAACACAGTCATTTGATATACCAGGGGACTATACTTGTGTGACACCACATTGCTGTTAACACACACCCTGCTTTTGTGTATGTGTGTCAGAGTGTGTATACTGCGGCAGACAGCTGATGTTTAAAAAGCTCTAATGCTCTTTCTTCAATCTGACAACAACATCAGTGCAAATTGTCCTCGGAGACACACACTGGCGTGCACGCACACACACACACACACACACACACACACACACACAAACACTTGTCTTTGCGATTTGAAGTGATTTGTTTTCACTCCACCTCTTGAACACAGACAGACACACAAACAGGCACCCTGACTGAGGCAGGCAAGCGGACCCACAGAAAAGAGATAACTTAAAAGAGAGAGACACAAACGGAGAGAGACAGAAGGGGGGAGGGAGAAGAAAGGTGAGACAGACAAAGAGGTGTGTGTGTGTGCGTGTTGTTAAACCGGAGAGTCGGAGGGTTATATTTGTGCGATGACTGCGAAGTCGCGTCGGAGATACAAACGCCAAACATAACAGATAAGAACGTAGGTTGACTGGTTATCTGCAGAGAGAAAGCACTCTGAGACAAAGAGGGAGGGTTAGAGTACTTGTGCATTTGCTCAGTCAGAAATCTGAAGGTGCCTTCAGGCTACGTCCAGTGTCGCAGACAGTTTGTCGTTTAATACTGTCCTGCTATTTCAGCCGTTTCAAAGGTTCATGACACCACAGGCTAAATTAGGGTCTCTGGAGTCAGTTTACTGCTGAGAAAATCATGTGATATGGATGTGATATGTTTCGTTTCAATGGACATTTCCATCAGGTATCCACGGTGCATTTTCACAAAATGCAATGACATTTAACAACACACAACAACATTTCACAAAACACATTAATATTAATTTCACAAAATGTTGTGTTTTCACCTTCAGGGCCACCATAGGTATTCCCTCACCTCAGCCTCATTGTTAATACCCTTGAAGTGAACTTGGTTATAATGCCAGTCAGTGGTATCCAGGGACTGTTTCAAACTTCCTATCAAATAGGCTAATTTCAGAAACACACACACATGCATTCACACTCGCATTTAATTTTAGCTTGTGACTAAATCTTGGACATGCATCTCATTGTGATTATAACTACATTTGTTTTGGTATATTAAGTTAATCAAGTACTTTCAAACATGGAGGCATTTTAGAGCCCTACTTCACCTCAGCTGCATGTTTCTGGACTGCTGGAAAACCCACACAGACCAGGTGGGGATGTTCTCACTAGCTTAGCTTCAGTTTAAGTGGCTGAGGGTCTAAAACGCAGCTCTGTGCTAAGCTGGACCGACTTGTGCTCTTTCAAGCACAGCTTCAGCTGAACTGCAGCAAACATCGATGTATGATGTTGTCTGATAAGGGGCCGCCAAATGCTGGTGATTCATAGGAATTCAGCAGAATATGTTCACTTGTAAAATGGTAATGAAGGGAATCGGTTTCAGCTGGTTTCAGGTTTTCCAGATCAGCAGACTACATCTGCTGCAGATGCTACATACCTGCCAAGTCCAATCTGCAGGTATTGGACTTGTGTTGCTGAATTAGTTACTATAAATTTACCCAGTTTCTTTATGGCATCAAAAATGAATGTAACACATTTAAAATCAGTTTGGCACTTACAGTATGGTCATGTTATAAGATCACACAAGGTGAAAGATTTAAACTTTTAGAAATAAATAATAAAATTTGAGCTGTAGAAGCTTAAACCAGCAGGTTAAGGTATATACATCAGGTATGATTGCAGGTTTAGACTAAACCCCGACCGTGTCACCTAAAAATTATAGCTTGCATAAGTACGTAACATGAGCATTATGAATCTTTTTTATATCGTTTATATATAGGCACTCGCAGCACTTGGTTAAGCTTAGTGAAAGGTCATCGGCTTGGCAGTGATTTTAAGCACAAAACACAACATGTTCACTAAGAGACTGTGTGATTTGGTGCCAGACAATATGGGACTACACCCATCTGAAACCTTCGCCCACACCTAAACTAATGACAGAGCACTTGTCCCGGTCAGTCATGGAGTCAGTCATGCAGACTCCAGGCAGAAACGTACCAGACGGGTCAGGTTCAAAATCAGACCCTTCTTGCTTTGAGGCAACAGTGTGCTACCCTATGAGCCACCATGAATAATATGATTTGATTGTTCATATTATTATATAAAGCAGAGGGGGAGAGTCAGTATTACAAGATAAAAAGCCTTATATATAAGCGCTACAAGACTCCCCCTATTAAAATACTGTCACTCTGCTTCTGGCTGTGTTTACATTGTGACTGATTGGATTGTCTTTCAATCGATTGTCTCATCTGACACAAGGAACAACAGGAAAGTCTTCTGAGAGCGGTCTACATTGATTTTGAGGCTGTGCAGCCTCTGACTTTGTCAAGTTTATAACCTCTGGAGTAAAATTGATGTCTATTTTGAGCTTTGATTCATTGCAAACATGTCAAATGGCTTTGTTAAATATTTCAGGAACATTCATAAATATATCTAAGATTTACACCGTACAATCTAAGAATTTTCTAATTAACCAGAGCCATAAATACACAGTTGATGTCCCTGTTTTTCTCTCTGTCCATCTGTCGACTGGACTTTCCAGTTTTAAACTTGACCAAAGTCACTTCAATAACACAAACACACACACAGAGACTCCCTAGTTACATCTTATGCCTCCTGCAATACACTGATAAGGCTCTCTCTGTCTCTCTCTCTCCCTGTCTCTCTCATTTTCTTTGTCTCTCTTGCTTTTTCTCCATCTCTTTTCCATTTTGCTCTGTTTTATTCCATCTATCGCTCTTGTTCTCTGCCTCTAACCTCTGTGTCTCTATCTTTGTGTCTGCCCATCTCTCTCATCCCTGCTATCTCTCTGTTTTTCTCGTCCCATCTTTCTCTCTTTCCATCTTTCCATTGCCACTGTACTATTTGTCCCCAATCGCTTGATCTTTCATCTTTTCCCCCCTTGTGATCGTTCTGTCTCAAATCGCTCTGTATCCATATCTTTCTCTGTCCACTTTAAGGCATTAACCGCATCCTCCATTATATTTTATTTTCTCCAAGAACTTTTGAGACTAAAATCTTGTAATGTTTGTTTTAAAAATCATTTGGGCTCAGGGCATGGTAGTTTAATATCCAGTAACAACACATTTGTAACACTATTTAAGGCATTATTTTATGAGTAGAACTGCTTTGCAAAAATGTGCTGAGCACTACAGACTTATCAGAATATCAGAATTCCCTGAAGCAACATATTTTAATGGTCTGTTGCACCACAAAGAGGAAAGTATATCAGCCCAAGTGCTGATATTAACATTTCAGAAAGTCAGACAGTATTTACAAAATAGTTTTCAGATAAAGATGCATCCTCTTGGGATGTAAAGTTAACTCTGGTCCCCATACCCATTGCAGTACATTACAGAAAACAAATGATCATGTCAAGATCAAGCTCACACATCATAGTATCAATTAATATTCATACAGAGAACATACAGAATTTAATTGTTTTCTTAACTCACGTTGTAGATATTGTTTATTTATTCGCCTTCTGCACTTCCAAAAAAACCTCACAGGAAAAACGAAACAACATCTAAAAGAAACATCTTGGGATCTATTGGTAGAATGTTATTCAGCTTGATTTCAGTGAACCTGAGCTCACAGAAGACATGTTTTAAAATTTGATGCACTTCTTTTCCATCTTCCAAGTGCAAAATGCATCATTTGCTGAAGCCGTTGCCTCAAAAAAGACTAAAATTATGTTGACTACTGCGATTATTTTGGGGGGGAAAATTGCTGGAACAAATCAACCCTGCAGCGTGTAAGTGTGATTACCACCACAATTCAGACAGTGCAGTATCTTCCCGACTATGAAAAGAAGGCAACTTCTTTGCTCTAAGTTGAATCTTGACTCTTCAGCCAAATGTTGCTCATGATTAGAGTGCTGATGTAACAAACAGCGGCGGGTGAATGTCAATATTTAGTTGTCGCATGTCAATTGGAAGTTGCATAACGAACTGGTTCAGGCCCTGTTAGCAAGAACGCGGAGCTTTAAGGTTGTCGGTGTCAGTCAGTTGGGTCGGTTGGATTACATGTGAAGTCAACTGTTTTAAACTCCTGCTTTATCTTTTAAGATTGTTTTTGTTGTTGGAATATTTGCCTTTATTCAATAGTAAGCAGTCAAGATACAGACAGGAAATGTGTATTACAAGGTATGTTTCTTAGACTACTTTTAGAAGCAGGGTTAAATCGAGATCATGGCTTATAGCTGCTAATGGAGCTATTTAAGTCTCGCCTCTGTACAACAACACATGCACTTAAATCAGTGGTGAGACAGAAAAGTATAAGAATCGTATACTAGAGGAACTCTCAAGGATAAAGATAATATATAGTGCACTATGAAAGAGCATCCTCTCATAGGCTCCTTTTTAAATGGATACCGAGCCACACTGATATGGATACCGGTAGAACATTTTGATCTTGCAGTAAATAAAACTAGAGCATTAGTATCTGAGAATTTCTCAGCAGTGAAATCAGATAATCATCTAGCAGAATGGAAAACAAAAGGAGCCAACTTAATTCACTGCCTTTTTTTTCCCGCGAATACAATCCAATATCCCTCTAATGGGGAAATTGGAGAACATCAAATTTTCCTTCTTGTAGTAATTTCAGACTAATCATCTAAGCCTTTGCAAAACAGTAAAAGTGTGCTATTGGTACAGAATATCAACTCTTGCAAAGATTACTGTCTGAAATGGATATCATAAATCATTGAATGCTATCAATTCTTACATTGTGAACTCTATTTGCATGGTCTGAATAATTGCGCAACATGGATACAATGCATATTGGTTGAGCAGCAATGGTGAACAGCCCGTTATCGTACTCTTAGAGACCACAATGATTGCACTAATATCTGCCGCAACCAGGTTGCATATGTTTGCATGTGTGTGCGAACACTAGCATGTCTTTGTTTGTTCCCCTAGCTGTGTTCATGCTGATCATTCGCGAGACCCTGTTTAAATTTGAACACAAGAAGCTCATTCGGCTGTCACATCTCATTGGCTACTTGTGCTCCTCTAAATGGTCCTGCGAGCCAATAAAGTTTACTCAAGGTTACAATGTCACAGCAGCTGTTTCCTGAAGAGATGGAGTAAATTAAATGGGCCAGATGATGCAGCAAAACATCCTCGCACACAGACCCGACACACACACACACACACACATGCTGATGTGTCCCCACTCCCACACAAACTCTGCATATAATAGTATGCAGTATTGTGTTGTGACACAAATATTGTTGATGTGTCACTCTACAACCTACCAGGAACACCTCTCTCTCTCTCTCTCTCTCTCTCGCTCTCACACTCACACACACACACACACACACACACACACACACACAAACATCGCCCTCTTCTGCACTCAATATGGCTCATGGCACTGAGAACAATGAGTGTAATGAATGGCATGTACGGCTTAACTTGGGCTTTGGTGTGTGTGTAGTGTGTGTGTGAGTGTATTTGATGTCAGCAGGGTTGATTCACACTCACTTACCCCCCGACAACTGGAATCATACCACCCGCCTCTTGACGAGCTCACATCCACACACACACATGCAAAGCTAATTAGCAGTCTTCATTATTGTTGGATTATGCTGTTCAGCTCTGCAGCTACGGGCTTTTCTTTATGGGTGGAAAGGAGCTGAGGGCTCTTAAGTACATTTAGCAAACTGCTAGTTTGACTTAAATAATGGATTTGTGCAGAAGACCAACTCATAAAGCTGAGGCGTGTCACCCATATCCAGTGCCACAACGCACACGTCCCCAGTCCTCTTCATGAGTTGTATGCTGTAGCAATATATTTCTTTTCTTTAAAAGTTTGTGTGAGGGCAAGTTTTACACTTTAAACTGCATCTGGGGACAAATCGTCAGTCCATCCAACTATGTGTGTTTACCTCTTGTGCCATATGGAAATGTTTAATTATTTATTTTTTAATGAAGAGAACTAGGCTTTCACATTATCAATTATGGGACAGGTTAAAGAAAACCTTCACGTTGGTCTTATTTTTGTAGTTTTTATCATCATCTGAAAACTGAGGGAAACGGTAATATTATTATTACCCAAACTGGCCTTTGTAAACATCAGTTTACAGACAGACTCCATGGTTCAGTTTTGATCTTCCGTACTTAACGTAGTTGTGTGCTCTCTGGGTTTTCAGTGCAATGAGCACATTGCCCAACAAGAATAATGTATGAGTTTCGTTTTTCTCACGTGACAGCTACACAGGCTCAGTATTGGACAGAAATTAGTAGTTCACCCCTTGACTGGGTCTTCAATTTTACATGTGACAGCTAGACAGGTACTGGCCTTCAAAGGAGAGCAATTGAGGTCCAGTGTTCTGCTAAAAGACACTTCAGCATGTGGACAGGAGGAGCTGAAGCACCAAACCTGCAATTACATCCCGAACCTTTCCTCCGGCCAGATTAGTTCCCTCCAGATGGATCCAGAAAGACTTCAGAGGAAGGTATCCTGGAAGCATCCTATTCAGATGCATACACCACCTCAACTGACATTTCCCAATGTAAAGGAGCACTAATTCATCTGCAAACTCCTTTCAGATATCCATGCCCCTAACACTGTCCCTGAGGGTGACCAGCCACCCTGTGAAGGAAACTCAATTCAGCGGCTTGTCCAAATAAAGTCTGAACAATTGATTTGTTGACAGCCTGGCTGATGGTCTGAAAATTCTTTCTTTCATTTCTTGCTTTGTCAGACTATGTTGAAGTTATGTCACTTGGTGAGTACAATTCTGTAACCGACGGAATTGATAACAGGCCCCAAATTTAAACCATAATTTTCCTTTAAATCCCATTTGGTGAAACGCATTCGACATCATCGACTGACGACTGGAAATTAAGTTAGAAAGTGTCCTTGTGCTTGTGTCAGGTTGGCACGTACCGAAGGTGTCATTGCTTAAGCGCACTTTGGCAGTGTTGGGAACTGAACCTTTTCATTACATTGGCTCTTATAACTAATCTACAACTCTCAACTGATCCTCTCATTGGCTCTCCTCCTGCTGAAACCACCTCACTCCGCTCCTCTTCGCTTCTCTCATAAAAATCATGAAATAAAATATTTTGTGACTACAGTGTGTGTCTATGTGTCTCTTTATGTGTGTGCATGTGACAGTACGTATTAGTGCAGATGTGTTTGCCGCTGCTCATGGCTGCCTGCCTGTGTATCTGCGTGGGTGTGTTTGTGTGTACTTTCCATGTGTGTTTGTACGTGTATGTATTACTCTTGGTCACGACTCTCTCCTCTGCTGGCTTCTTGCTGCCTCCTTACATCATTAATTAAAAAGGATCTTTAAATCTCCACTGCTACTTTGAATTAAAAACTGCTGCTAGGTTTAGTATTATATTGCAAAGGTCACTGAGGCTCCATACTTAGACAAGAAATCCACTATATATTGTGATATATTTTACCACAGCGAAAGAGGTTGGCCTAAAGGTGGAGAGACAGTAAGGTGGTTAGTTCAATCCGCCACTGACTGAAGGATGTACTCCAGCTGTGAACTGGAGGGCGGCTGGTATTACACCCACGACGCTTACTATCCTTGCAAAGTGCCCTTGAACACGGTGTTGACACTTTCTAAAGTGGTGCTGCGCTGTGGACGACCCTGCTCTCTGATGCAGAGATCTTTAAAATCTCCAAATCGCGCCTTCTATGCAAAACAATGTTTTTTATAAACCTAGATGGCACCTGGGAAGTCCTGACTTTATGTAACTGCATGACTAACAATGCACGGTAAAGCCCAGGCAGCTAATTTAGTCTCGTACTGGTTATGATGGCAGTCAAGCTGCGAAAGAATGACAGCCGTGCTGTGCAATGTCCAGCATGACTCTCAAGATGCTAGCAAAATTAGCATTAATGGCAACAGCAACATGTGCTTTGTTATGCTTATGAGTATAATCTTGCCAGCATGATATTTTATGGTGAAATATGCATGCTGCAGTTTTGCTAGCAGTCTGCCTGAACAGCCACAGTAGATAGCAAGTGGAGGAGCAGCTGGCTGCTAAGTTATTTTAGAGAAGGTGGCGGCTTGAAGAAAAATGTCTTGATGCCGCTTTAGTCAGTGAACTGATTGTAATTTGTTCGTGCCAGATTCTGAATTGTTTTAATGGTGTTAGTGCTGTTCCAACACACTGGTCTGTGCTTATACCAAATGTAGCAAGAGGAATACATACATACATGCTTTGTTGAGAGGCAACAGCAAACGTATACGGTATGTTGTACAGTATGCAGTTTGCAGGTTTGAGAGGCAGAGCTCACACACTCTGTACATGATGCTGAAGAAAAAGAGCTGGGCCGTCTCTCGCGTGATGTACCGAATGCTGATTCATCCTAAAAGAATTTACAAGACACAGCATGAGGGATTGCCTTCCACTGCAGTACGGATTACATTTTCAAGACATTTGCATTTCCTTCAAACTTTTGGGGGGGAAAAAAAAGAAGAACCCCACACTACATGTAGAAGTCATTTATAACCATAAAATATATTGAGTGTCAGAGAATATGGAATCCGAAGAGAAACCTACGCTCTACAGCTCTGACGGGGGGAATGAAGCATTTTCCTGCAAGTGTGTGTGTGTGTGTGTGTCAATTTTAGACCCTCTGGAATCAGCTACCCTAGTTTAAGGTGTGATGCACGCACACACACCGAGATAGCATCTTCCCTGCGGGGCAAAGTTGTGCTGACCAGATGAGTTGTTTTCCTTTTATGTGTTTGTGTGTGTGTGTGTGTGTGTTTGGCTAGTAGTGGTTTTGGTTATGATTTTTGGCTGTGTAAGTGTGATTTTACTTTTCACTTTGTGTGCATGTGTGGTTTTGTGTTGCACGGGTCCGATAGGGTCATGAAACTGACTCAGCACTTTAAGAACTTTCATACAAACTTTGTTGCTGTGAAAATGTGAGCAAGAGCTCGAAAGGTGCTGCTGGGTTTTCTTAAGTTCTGACAAAAGGGATTTTCTTTCTTTTCACAAACAGGGTCCAGCCCTGGAAAAAAATCCCTTAGACAGCTTTTCAGTAAGCCCTGCTTCACGTTTCTCTCCGTTATAATCTATTCGAAACTGTTTTGATCCGATTTGTCAATTTTCAGAGGCTTGTTTGCTAATGACATTGAATCGGAGTAGTCCTACAGTAGTTTTCCTCATTTCACTGTAATATTCTTTTTTTTTGCCAGAAAGGCTGTTATCAAAAGTGCTTTTATTATTCATTGTGTGATTCCTTAATTTCATTTCAAATTCCCTTTCTCATGTTTTTTATTGTCTGTTCCTTGTATCGTAGTCTTTTCCTGCGATGAAAAATAATATCGTAATTCATTTTATTTTTCCTTTTTTTTAGTTCACTTTATGCATGGAAAAGCATTTAAAATTTTCTGTCTCTTGCATGGAATTGCATGTTTTCCTTCAATTTACTAAGAAGGGTACGTGAATGTATGTCTCTTTGCGTGTGCACAGTGTTTGTGTGTGTCCGGGTGTTAGTGTGTGTTTCCCTTTCAAAGTCTTCGAAAAACTGCAGCTGAGATGAAAGTAGTAAAGAGATGGAAGAGAAATATTCATCTAGTCCTGTCTCCCGCAATCCCTCTGTCTGTTTCAGGCCCATTGCCAGCTCTCTTTCTCTCTCTGTTCCCCCCCTCTTTGTGTCTTCAAGGTAAAAAGCTGCTCCCTCTCTCATTATTTGTGTGTGTGTGTGTGTGTGTGTGTGTGTGTGTGTGTGTGTGTGTGTGTGTGTGAGCGACAGAGAAAAAGAAAGATAGTTTGAGCCGGCGAGTCAATATTGCTGACCTCATGCAGTTATGCAGCTCCTCATTTTTGTGCTCAACCCATTTGCTGTGATGCATACAGACACACAAACAAGTCTGTGGCTTAATTTAGGATATAAATCCATACAGTGAACACAAAAAATTTTTTGATAAATGTTTAGTTGAATCTAAACTTCTTTCTTGCTTAACAATACTTTAACTGAGTGGATGTTTGTGGTTAAAAGATGTCAAATGTAAGACAGGAGTGGTTTTGCATGTGACTGTTTTACCAGAAAGAACTCCTAACCTTCATTTGCAATATGAAGCATTTTTAGATATGGGAGACGAATGAGAGTCAAGAGGTTAATGTGATTCATGAATAGAATATATAACAATGTGAGGTCAACTTTGGCACGGCAGATACGGTGGAAGGAGGAAAAGAGCAGAGGATTCTTACAAAATAAGAGAAATACGAGAGAAAGGCGGCGATGAGATGCACTCTGGAGAGGAAGACTGAGAGAGAGCACAGTGCAGTAAACTCGAGCGAGAGAGGAGAGGAAGAGATGGAGAAACGAAGGAGTAAGGGAGGCCACAGTGTGGAACACTCACAAGACAGAGAGGAAGAAAATGAGGAAGCACAACGAAATGCTTTGATGTACTTTAAACTTTAATATCAATCTTCAGGGAGAAAAAGAAGCCATCACTGTGCTGCTAACATGTTGATCGAGAGGAGCGAGGAGAGAAGCCAGAGCTTGCAACATGCCTCCTGCTGGAAGCCTCCAGCGGTTTCAACACGGCGTACGCACAGGAAATCAATCCAATAGCTGCAGGCCAAGGGATAATAACAGCGCTGTGTTCATCAAAAGCTATTATTCACAGAACCGCTGTTGGAATTTAGTTGGAAGTGCGTAATGTGTTTTCAGGTCAAATGTCCGAAGGAAGGAGGGGAGAGGAAAGAGGAGGACAAGAGAAGAAAAACGTGTGTCTGTGAAACACACATACAGAAGATGGTCGTGAATTAATTCAAGTGTGCAGTGAATTAAAGTTAGAGGTTCCCTTAAGTCTGTACTTTAATTTTTTTTGGGTGTGCAAGAGGAGTTTGTTTTTTTTTAATCTCCAGTTGTTTGTATGCTTTGCTTTGTATTGTTATTATCATTGCACGATACAGTATTATCAAGGCCATCTGTGACCTTTCAGTTATGAAGCATTTATGCAACAAATAGGACAACATAGCGATGGTCTGTCTCTCAACCAGCTTACATTTTTAGAGGTCCGCTCTCTTCCTTTGAGCGACCTTTACTGCATTTATCTTCTCCTTTTCCTTCCCTCTCCTCCCCATGCTGGGACATTGTTTCCTACCCAGCTCACACCATCAGCGCTACTTAACTCGTCCTACCTCCTATTGTCTTTACCTCTGTCTCTCTCTGCATGACCTCAATTCACAGGCAAGCTCACATCTATTGCTCTCCCTGCGTCTCTTGCCAGGTGTAGCTGTGTTGAGCTTCAGGCTAATGTGTGTGAACAGCGAGTTGCGTGTGTGTGTGTGTGTGTCTGGCTTTATGAAGCATGTTTGTAGTATGTGTGTTTGCGAGACCTTCTGTTTTTTCTTCTCCTCGCTCTGTCCTCAATTCCAGGCAGCCCTCAACCCCCCGTCTTTCTTTTTTATCCCTTTTGCTCTCCTTTTCACCGCATGTGCATGTCTCTATCACCAGGTGTATTTTGTTTTGAGCTTGAGGCTAATGTATGTGTGAGTGAGAGACAGAGAGAAGGAAAAAAACAAGGAGAGTGAGAGGGAGGATGCCCTAGTTGCAGTAAAACTAGATGGGGAAATAAAATAAACTGCAATCAAGGCAATAACACTAAAATCGTTATGCAGAAAACTGTAATACTGTCTGTCCAAACAGTGTGTCCATAGTTATTTCTGTGACTCTATGTATGGTTATGGTCTTAATTGTGAAGGAAGTGCACCCCCACGCCCTTCCAGCTGTCATTGCTACTGCTCCAGAATTGCTCACTGGCAACCAGCACCCTAGTGGTGTACAAGTAATTGAAATAACTAAATTATAATTAATCAAATGATCTGCTTTCCCGGGTTTGATTTGGCCCAGTCTGGTGGGTTCTTCTGCTCAATTCCCCACCATATCTTAAGAAATCCCCTCCAGAAGACACATGAAACGCAACAGAAGGGCTGGAGACTTGCGAGAAGTAATGGAATCTGTTGATGGAAAAGTCTGTCGCACGCTGTTATCATAATTAATTTATTCAGTATATGTAAAGGGGAAATTCCATATAGTTTCACTTCGACTCACTGGGACGGAAAAAGAAAGCAGCCAATCAGTGAGTGTGTTAATTAAATATGTGGGTCATTGTCCAATCATCAGGGGTGTCATTTGGCCTCAGCAGTGGATTATGGATCCAGTGACTGTGGTTGGCTTGTAATAAGCCTTTAGACATAGCTACTGAGATTCACTGAGCATATGGCCGACACTCACTTAGGAGAATAAGCAAGAACGGCTAGTAAAAGCCAACCGAATGTAAGTAGGAGAGATGAGTATTTATGGAGGGAGGGAAAGAAAGCAAAGGACAGCCAGGAGAGCTGTGATCCCAAAGACCTTAACTACATCAACAAAAGTATGCGGAGACCTGAATATCACACCCATAGTGATTGTTAAACATGTCATAACAAAGCCATGGGCTTTGAAGGAATAGTGTTGACATTTTGGGAAATGCGCTTAGTTGCTTTCTTGCAGAGAGTTAGATAAGAGTGATTCCACCCTCATATCTGTGCAGTTGATATGAAGCTATGGCCAGAGGGTTAGCTTAGCTTGGCATAAAGACTGGGAACAGAGGGAAACAGCTAGCCTTGCTCTGTGACAGTTTCCTTGCAAGCGCCTCTGTTTTTGAACAGATTAAAGCAATAAGGTAGAACATTTTAAATACTGAGCTTTAGAGGTACTTTAATCAGAGCTAAGCTAGCTTCCCCTGTTTCCAGTCTCTGTGCTAAGCTAAGCTAACTGGCTGCTGTTACTAGCTATATATGTATTTTTTGTACAGACATGAGAGTGTTGTTAATCTTCTCATCAACTCTGTGTGTTTTCCAATTCATTTAGTATGCTTATAACAGACTAGAGTTTTCTGGAGTGGCTTTTAACACAATTTTGGGATCTTCTCCCGTTCAGCCAAAAGAGCATCGGGGCAGCAATAAGGCCTTGCTGGCAGGCAACGTTCCAGTTCATCAAAGGTGTGGGATGAGGTCAGGGCTTTGTTTAGTCAAGTCGACTTCTTCCACACCACCGTGCATGAGTGCATCATCAGTTGTAACAGGCCGGTATCTGTAACCACTCTTGGTGATGATCTGGCTGAGAGGGTTCAGACCTATGCAGAACAGCAGCGGGGACAGAGCTTCTCCATGGTATATTTCCACAGCCCCATTGAGTTCTTGATGAAGGCGCTTAGTGTCCTTTTTATGTTGTACAGTTCCAAGCATTCCAGGATCCATGTTTAGGCTTTCTTGTAGTCGGTCGGTGCACAGATTGGTCTGTCTGTTCTTATAGTCTCGAGTGAGCCATAGTTGGATGGGATTGCTCCTTTCTGGGAATTCTTCAGATCAGACTGATGACATGACATATGTGATATTTACTCATTTATATCCCTGTGATCCACTAGGTTCTAGTGTTGTAATGTGATGCTTATACCTCCGGTGTATCTCTTCTGAGAGGTTCCAGGTTATGGTCGTCATTCTCAGGTCAGCAGCTATATATATATATATGAACGGAAAGGACATTTTGCAGTTAAACAACTGGACAGTAAATATTGTTTCTAAATGACCCCAAACAAATCTTTGACATTTCTGTTCTGTAGTTTCTCTTTACTTATTGGCAGACATATACACTGATACCAATATACTGTATCTGCTAATATTAATACATGATATCGGTCTAGCGCTCATATGGTCAGATCCACATATTTTTTGCCATATATACTGTATTGTGTTTCCCTTCACGTTCCCGTTCTTTCACATTCTGCCTGTAAAAAACATCCTTGCACAATGGCAATTATTCATTGTTGAGGCTTATTCTGACACAGCACAGGAGGTTACGTTATTTGATGTACGGTACACAAAACACCACTGCTTCCAACACATTTCCTGATTCATGAGGTAAATATTTTGAAATTAACTTTGAAGGCTGATTGGAACGTAAAATAACTCGCAAAACTTTTGAAAACACATCTTTGCATAGTGTTCTGAAATTAGGTTCCACTGAGATTTATTGATTTTCCTAAGGAAAGTGGCTAATGCTCTTGCTCCAGTATGCTGACAGGGGGACCTTGTGAATGATGTAACCAGGAGAAATATCAGCAATCTGGGAAAGCTGCTGTCTCTCCCCTAGCCCCTCTCTCTTATCAACTTCTTGTTTCTCCCTCCCCTCTGTGCCTCCCAATGCTCTCAGTCCCTTCTCTCTCCTCCCATCATCTCCCCCCTTCTTACTCCCAATCTCACCTATCTGTACTCAAAAATACTCATCGCTTTCAGTCTCACCTTCTCCTTTCTATCCTTTTCTTCTTTTGTCTTCTTTTGTTCGCTCATCTTCCTCCCCCTCTGCTACTCACTTCATAAAGCTTTTCAAATTTCTCTCAGCATCTCTGCACTTTCTCCCCCTTCTCTTCCTCTCTTTGAAATGTGAGAGAGAGGTAGACAGATCGTGCTAAGGTGGGTAGCAGGGATAGGACCCAAGTGAGGCAACACAGGCAGGCTGGAGCAGTTCAGGTATTTATTTGTACTCTGTAAAAATACAAGTACTCTGCAGGAGAACAGGCAACAGGTAAGTCTAGGTTTAGAGGCAGAAGCACAGGGAACATACAAAGGGAAGGCCAGGAACACGGACTCTAAGCACATGGCAAGCAGCACTTCAGGAAACCAGGATGGACAAAGGAAGGGAACCCTGTAAATGTAGGGAGTAATTGATGAGACATTGTACAGTACAGTTGGGGAGACTGGCAGGGAAGCCCAGGTGAGGGGAATGAGGTGGTTGAAAGCAAATGGGAGTGGCAGGACCTAGAATGGCAGGGGAGGATGGACAGGGAGACGGACTGACAGATTGAAAGGAAGATCAGATTGAAAAGAGGACGAAAACCTGAAAAGGATGGATCAAAGAGGGAGGGGGACAGGGAAGAAGAGAGGGCGGGGAAAGCAAATAGACGATCAAAGAAAAGGATGCTCCAGAGAGGGTTATTGAATTAAATAGTGGATTAAATCAAATTAATAATGAACTGAGAGATGGAAAGAGAGAAGGAGAGAGAGAGAGAGAGAGAAGGAGGGACAGGTGGATGATAAGATATATGCTCCATGTAACATATTTAAACTGACTGCTTACTACTGACGTGCTCTCGTTGCAGCAAGAGGGTCTACAATACACTCTTTAGATTATTGTATCACAGTTCTGGTATTTATATTAATATATTCAGCCTAATCAAATCTTAATTTGCAGGAAATCATATGTACGTGACTTCAACTTAATCTTTCATAAGTGCCATATCAATTCTTGAACGGAAAATTTGCAGATGATGCCGGTGACAAAATTACCTGGACCCGGCAGCACATTCTCCAAAAAGTGTGTCGACTGGAGCAGTTGCCAAAATTCACTGGCAACATCCGTGTGTTTACCAGCCAAGTTTACATGCTGAGATAGCTGGCAGTGTAAGGACAAACGAAGCAAGATTTTGCCAGGCTTTATTTGGTGACTTGTGTTAAACTCCTACTCTTTGTTACAGAAGCACAACAGCTCATAGTGAGAAATTAGACAAGCAAAAGTCGAGGGAATTTATCAGAAACATTAGCAATTTACCGCTCCAGCTACAGACCAATTGAGCAAGCCAGAGCCTCCACAAAGAAGGTGCCTTATATTTTTTCAGCAACCTTCAAGCAATCTTCAAAGCAGCTATAGTCATTATTAGCGTAAAAACAATGGACCACCTGAATAGATTGCAAAATGTAATGAAGCCACAAAGAATTACTGCCCAAGTCTTTGGTTTCCCTCAGCTCTAAGCAGCGTTTCAGCCTTTCAGCTCATTGTTTTGGTTTTCTAGCCCGCAACATAAGGTTTGGTTCCCTCTCATAGCCCTCCTCGGCATCTCTTTATGCAGCAGCTGTTTTTAGAAGTTCTAAAAAACCCACTGTACGTCCGCTTCCCAACACCAAAATGCAGGCAGACACAGTTGGAGACTAGCTGGTGAACATAGGGCAGCATTTAAAAGCTGAAGAGCGAGCTATTTCCCTCGGGAGTTGGTGGCTAAAGATATTTCCAAATTGACAATTTGTCTTCATATATAAATATATTGGCATGTCACAGCCTACAAGCTCTCTGGCCCACATTTTAAGATATGACGTACACAATGTTTCAGCTTAATAATAATAATAAGCAGAAACATTGTTTACGTCATAAGCGGTCAATCACAAGATGTACAGTATCTACTATAGCATTACGCCCCCGTCACAGAAGCTAGCCATAACCATGGGCAACAAACTCCTGCAGTGGCTGTCGACCAGAGGTTGGACAAGTAACCTCATGACCAGGAAACTGTCACTTTCACTGCCAGGCTGGCTGGAACAAAGTGAACTCTCGCACCTCCTTTTTAACTACCTCTGCGGTGAAAGTTAACTTCCCCAAGCTAGCTCCTCTCCGACCAACAGAAGACGGCAGTCTTTTGTACTTGGTATTTCCCAGGGGTGGACATGTGTAACTCTCACTGAAAACATGTCCGTACCCTTCAAAGGTTCTTACGGGACAAATTCCCCGCAGCGTCTTAGTAGTCAACCTCAGAGCGATTTGGAATTTTTAAGTCCTTCACAATCGATCAAGGAATGAAGCTCTGATTGACAGCAGACAAACCCTTGAGATGTCAACCTGCCTGGAATAATGGTCTTTCTTTCATGCCTGCCTATACCTTCCTTCATCTCTCTCCCCTTTTCCCCTACCTCACCCATTCCTCTTCTTCCCAGCTGACAATCAGGCATGTAACCCCCACCTGCGTTTTCTTCACATACCTCTATTTTGGTCTCTTACTCTATGTAGGTCCTCTCTCAGCACATACACGAGCCCTTTCTTTTATCCCCTCTGTGCTCTCTACTGTTCGTTGGTTTTCATCTTTCTCTGCCCTTCTTGATGACTTTAGGGAGCACTGGTCACTTTGGCCATCAGATAAACAATGCCCTCGATCGATATATTCTGTGTGTGCATGTGTATATGTGCCTGCGTGTTGGTGTGTGTGCACAAAAAGTGTGTATAGCCTTTTAAGGCGTATCTCATTGTGATCAGCATGTGCCTGAGCACTGAGCTTTTAATACCCTTGCCAAAGCTATAGGGGCCAACATTCCTCCTCTACCGTCCTCCCACACTTCCTAATTAAGCTTTTAATACAACTTATAAACTGTAGAAGAAAACATTACCATTCATGGAAAGAAAGAAAGGAAATGGGCGAAAGAAAAAGAAGGAAGGCGGGGACAGAAATAAGGAGAGCTGGATAGCAGAGGGAAATTGAAGAGGTGAGAGATAGCAAAAGAGAAAGAATGGCAGAAAGAGGAAGGGATTACAGGGGGAAGAGATGGAGCCTATATGAGAGGCAGTTGGCAGTCATGCCTATTTAAAACAACGCACAGTATTCTCCATAATGCTGACAGTTTTAAAATGCTAAATTAGCTGAGAAAAAGTCACAAGGTCTCAGGGGATTATCTTAGTGCAGACAAGAGATGGAAATTTTGACTACATTTCACTGAGGGTGAGAATTCGACTAACCGACTAGACTGGGAAATGTCAGTAGATCTCTTGGGACAATCTTGAAATGTAATACAGATAGCTAGTGTTGCAAATGTAATCTGACACATCAAGTGCAGGTGTATAGTCATGTGTTCCAGAAGAGTTCCAGTCCTAGATTGAAAATAATTTGCTGCACAGTCACCTCTCAATCATTTCGGCATGCTGCAATTACAGACTAGGGTTTGCATCTATAATTGAGTTCACCTTGATTTCATTTGTCATTAATTGGTGACGCGTCGAATGGATAAATGGAGTGGTGCCATAAACAGATATAATTTAAACCTCCAATGAGGCAAAACAAACACTTAATTGCTTTACATTATTTTCTTCTCTGTAAAATGAATGTGTACTGACCTAAGAGCTAGCGCGATATGTTTTAAAAATGGAGAACGGTTGGAAACGTTTTTCAACCAGAACTTCCAAAGTTTGCTGCACGATAATGCAAGGCTGATGTATTTGTTTAGCAGCTTCCAAACACAGAGCACCAAGCAACTCACAAAAAAAAATGAAAATCACAATGAGGAGGAAAATAAAAAATATATTTTTAATATAATTTCATTAGAGGCACAGTAACACAGGAGAGTTTTCTAATTTAGATTAAAAACCAGCTAATTCCTGGGTGCATTTGATATAATCCGAAAGTTGGTTCCATTTAGTAGTTAAATGCAGGTTTACTGTGATTTTAAAATAAGGTGTTATTACAGTTGCAAACTGATTCATATACTCCTAAATTACTTATTGAGGTACATATTTTTCAGCAGAAATGTATTTTGGCCATAGACCGTAAAAACGAACTGGATGCTCATTCTCTTGGCTCATGTAACAATTCCGGCAGCAATATTCTGAAACGTGTCAGTTGTCTAACGGTCTTTTTGAGAAGATCAGACAAGTTTTAGATGTACCCATTGGTTTTAATGATGAACACGGCTAACAATACTAAGAAGATTTAGTATGGTTGGCTGCCTGTTTTTGTCAATCTGCCGGCTAAATGTGAAGTTGTGCTTCAAATCGACTAACGGTTTAAGCGCCATTTGGAATTTATTTCCTTTTCTTGCCTGGATTAGATTAGATTTGTTTGACAGATAAAAAAAAAAAGTAGATGTAGTGCAGGGAAGAGCCACAGAACAAGATGAACTATAATGCAAGTGCAAACAGAAAGGTCAGAGACTTATGTCCACAGTGGGACCTACACAACGAAGCAAAACAGCATATAAGACAGGGAAAATGTCGTGTTTTCTTTCTTTCACTTTTCTTTGGTGTTTTTTTCCGTGCCTCCCGTTATGTGTAGCAGGAACAAACAAATGTGTTCATGCTCATGTTCACATGGATGCATCAGAAAATGCATCCATACAGGTATGTGTGTGTCTGCGGGCAAGTGTGTGTGTGTGTGTGTGTGTGTGTGCGAGGCCTTCACAGTCTCTGTTTTAGGTTATTTTATCTTTACCAGGGTTCAACTTTCATCACGGCTGGATGCTGTTTGATCAACGTACTCGTCTCATCTCGTCTCACTCGCCCCTGTAACATCAAAGAACGGAAGTGTTCTTTCCTGCGTCTGTGCTTGTGCTTGTTGCTGTTACACAATGCTAACCTAAGGTCCATAGACAACTGAGAGTTTAGTGACAGCAAAGATAAATGTGAATTATTCAGGGTCTTCTCAGGGAGTTTAAGGAGGGAAAAGTATGACCCTCACCATTATCATAAAAATGTATGCGTAGAAAAAAAACTGAAAAACCCTCCCCCCGATATCTCAAAACACTATATTTATGGCAACAATGGCAAACAATAAAATCTCAAAAGGGAACACTGGAATAATATGTTTAAACATCAAATGTGTGAAATTAGGGGCAGCTTGCTTAAAAATAGCATTTTATTTGACTTTTAGAAAAGTACTTAATAAGCTGAATCTTTAATACACAGTGTATTTGGGACTATATTTAAATTTACAAAAAAAAGCATGACCCTCCCCAGTGTTACCAACATTTACGCTTGGCAAAGAAACTACAATACCCTCCCCCCAAATATGTCAAAACAATGTATTTATGACTAACATGGCAAACAACAAATCCGAGACGACCTTGTGACCTTTAGGGTCCTCTGCTGTTGTTAATTGAGTGTAATCAGACAGATTTTATCATACTACTTGCTGCAACTCAAAGAAGTATTCCCCGTCGCATTTTGTAGCACACTCATGTTTGGTTTAAACATTAAAGGGATGTAATTAGATTATAATCGCTGTATACAGCATATTTCTGTTTACTGAAATTATTCTGCATCATCACTGAAATGCCACTGCTGATAATATTGATGATGAGGGATGAGCAGAGCTGGATGTAGAATGGCTGTACTTACTTTAGATATTAATCCATTATGTGAAGGCTGGTCGCACCAGTGCTTCATGAATCAATGTTGTTTTCTAATGTGGAACAAGGCCAACAGTGAGCGTTAGCTTTGACTTAGTTCTGGAAAAGACAATCAGACAGACTTTGTATTCAGATTCCAATGATAGAATAATGATAGAATCTATATGATCCACACAAGAGGAGGAACTTGAACTAAAATGGCAGCCTGATGTTTGGAAATTTGCAAGTGCATGTGATTTCTGTGTCATGTGTGGCTTTAGGGAAGACCTTGTTGTAAATAAGCCACTTACTAATTCATAAACGCCGCTTCATAGTCCACAAAGACATGAAACCACTTAACAGGTTTGCTGACCTTAAGGTTCATCTTAACTTTATTGCCACAGCCATTTTAATAGGGCAGATATTTTGAGTCTTCCTAAGAGGCTTTTGGTTTAAATCATTCGGGGATGCAAACCACCTAACACAAACAAAGCTAAACAGTCAAGAGGGGAGGCGTTTAATTATTCTGGATCGAAAATCTCCTTCCAGCAAGATTCCCCCCCGCCCCCACAACCTAACAGATTAATTGGCCATTTATTCATTAGACGTGCATAATAAATTCTCACACTGGCCACAACAACAGGTCCAGCCGGCAATACTGACTTATTACGCAACATCTAAAATTTGTATTAACACATTGTGGTCACTTTTTTGACTCTTGCTTTGGGTTGTGACCTAGGATCTGAAATCATTGCTAAGAAGCGCTTTGAAAGTAAGCTTTGGGCAACTCTTAAGACATTGACTCTACGCTAACCCCTGACATTTATCTCCGAGTGACTCACATTAAATACATACACACTTGTGGAAACACACGCGCACACACACGCATGGTCTTTTTAAGGCCTAGTGGTCTAATGCGGGTTGTCAGCTCTGCCACATTGTTTTGACTTGTTACAAGGGATAGCGCCGAAGGGTGGAGCCTTGTGCGTGTGTGTGTCTGTGTGTGTTGTCCTGTATGAGCAAATGGCTGCATGTGTACATTGTTCCCTGCATGTCTCTGTGCTTGTGTGTAAACTCTCAGGAAATGATATATGACAGAATCAGATAACAGATGTGTGTCAATGTGCATCTTCATTATGTGTGTTTAGCATATGTGGTGTGTGTGTGTCAATTTATATCAAATGCTGAAGATGCACCACTGTGTGTACCGTAGAAAGAATCTTCGCACATGCTCGCTCTTTTCATCCCCTGTTTTCTTCTGAAAACAGATTTGACATGGCCCTCACACACACACACACACACACACACCTACTACAGTACATACGCTCACACACAAACACACTTTGATGCCTTTGTTGATCGGTGTTTCAAAGAGAATGTACAGTAAGTCGACATGATCTGTAAAAGAAGTCACATACACACACACACACCATAATAATCTGCTTCATCTTTGGCTCTCCTCGCTCTTTCTCCTCCTTCCGGTAACGTCCTCAGATTGGTCATCTCACATCTGCATTCTCACAATCAGATAAAGGCATGGAGCTCTTCCTGTGATCACCTCCCTCCCATATGGGTCTTAATGCTAATTTTACAGCCTGATAAAGTAATGTGAATGGGGGGAAAAAGCCCTCAAGTGGGATGTACGCATCTGTCTCTGTGTCTGTTTCAACAAGGCTGTTGGATTAAAGAGAAAGGTGTGGTGGAAATTGTGTATTTCCTTGTGGAGAAATTAACAAATAAAATGGTGATACAACAAACTGTTGTGTATATTTAATAAAGTAGAACAATAAAGAGCAAACAGAGTGAATCTATTCGATTGAAGGACAGAGCTCATACAGAGTTGCACTACATGACTCTGACCCCTAGGAAAGGAACCTACGGTATTTAAAATATGGCATGTAACTGTTAAGGTAAGGGAGTTTTTCAATTCAATTCAGTATTTATATAGCACCATATCATAACAAAGTTATCTCAGGGCACTTTTTCATATAGAACAGGTCTAGACCGACTCTTTAGTTACAGAGTCCCAACAACTCCACCACGAGTAAGCACTAGGCGACAGTGGCAAGGAAAAACTCCCTTTTAACAGGCAGAAACTTCGAGCAGAACCAGAACCAGACTCTTGGTGGGCGGTCATCTGCCCCGAACAATGTGTTGAGAGAGAGAGAGAAAGAGGGGGTGGAGTGAGAGAGAGGGAGAGCAGGAGGAAAGAGAACACACACCAGTACAGTTCAGCACATAGAGATGCAAAGCAACAGCAGCAGTAATGGTATTGGCGTTAACATTAATAAAATAAAAATACTAGTAGCAATATAATAGTAATACTAATAATAAGGGAGGAACATCTATCAACCTTGAGCTAAATCATATCTCTCTTGAGCTAACAAGAAGCAAAGGGAGGACTGTGCTCTCATCACTTCCTGTAACAAGCTGAGTTCTTTCTCACAAATCAAACTTATTAAATCTGACGCGTACTAAGATGTACCGAGGACATCGGCATACTTCAGATGAAACTTTCACATGGGAAAACACACAGAACAACAGAATACTCTTTCAGTCAGGATAATACAAGGTCATATGTGAACTAATCATTTTGCTCTTACAAAGGGAAGCGTCTGTATCAGCGGACCGAGCGACACTTTGTACAAATGTTGTTTGCACAATGAAGGGTCAGTAAAGTTGCGGTCACAGGCCCTCAAAGACGCTGCTGTGGGTCACTTGACCTTGAATGTCAAAATTAAAGAGATTTTATATCTGTCACAAGTTATTTCACATCCTTGGTTCAAACAATTTGAATGCAATTTAAAAGGCAAAACATGGACTCCAAACCGAGTCCTCATAGCTGCAACATGCAATCCTCGTCAGTCCGATGATGCAATACGTGTAAACCTTGCTTGGACATCAGAGGGTGTGTGGGTGGGAGTGGTGGAACAAGCATTGAGAGTGAAATCTCAAGGAAGGTGGGAAAATGAGGATGTGGTAAGCATCACCGAGACATGCACCCCCCCTTAAACAGCCACCTTCAATTTGGCCGTAAGCGGAGCACTTAACCATCAACTCCTCTGGTGAAAGTTTGCAAGGTGCGCCAATTACAAGTGAAGAAAACTGTGGTTGCACCGGGCAGCCCCCAGGTCTGAATATGTTTAGCCGTATTAAAATGAAGCAGGGATTTGCCGTGTAAGGGCATGCATGTTGAGCAAAACCCCTACCTGGGATAAGTAACACTTTGAAAGAAACTGTGAAATTGAGGTCAGGGGAAGAAAGGCGATACCTGTGTGCCAAGGAAATGTTGGCAGCTGCAATTTTGATTTTGCCCTTAGAAAACATGCTGACTTTTAATATACAAGTACAAGTCTTTATCTCTTACTGTCACTCTTTAAGTCTGTCTCCTGCTCCCCCTCTGCTGCTCTCATCACAGCAGCCGCGCCCTTTGCTATCTCAGTAGCTATCTGTAATGGGCACAATGTGCATAGCGAAGCAGCGGTATATGTGTCTCTCCCTCTCTCAGCCCTCCAGAGTAGTTGAAATCTTCCTTCCAGTCAATTGAAGTCATTTTAATTTCTAGCACCCAGCGCCGCCGCAGGCAATGTTCACGTGTGTCTGTGTTTGCAAGCATGGAAGAGCATTCTTGTGTGTGTGTGTGTAGGCTGTAGGGATGCCATGAGTGTATGATGCCTGCAGAGCACAGAAGAGGGAAAAGACGATCCTCCTGCATGTTTGTGTGTGTGTGTGTGTGTGTAAATCAGCAACAGCGTTGATGCTGTACGTGTGATAAACTGCATAATTTAGCAAAAGTTAAATTATCCTGTGCAGGGTGAGTGTTTGTATCAGGAGTCTTATTAAAGCTGGTCATGTGAATCCTAATTTCCTATATGATAATTATATTAATCTGTATTCAAAAAGACGGCCATCAGCACAAACTCATAATTCTGCCAGACTGCATGGGTGTGTGTGTGTGTGTGCCTGCGTGTAAGTGTATCTTTGTACTGTTTCATACAGTTCCAGTGACATTTGTAATTACAAGAACTCAAGTGGAACAAACCCCATATATTAAATGGATTTTGAATATACTGTACTGTCAAGTTAGCCAGACTCACCCCAACCTCCATTAATGTATGATAATTTAAAGAAAAGCTTCATTGAGTGTGTTTACATGCCCTTAAGTAACCGGGTTACAGTCGGCTTTCTGCGGTAAGTTGATTTCATTATTGTCATGTGAAGGAGAAACCTGGTTTCTGTAATCAGGGTAGGGGTTAAGGGAACCTGATTTCACCAGGTATATTTCTCCTGGGGAACAATATCTTTGCCACACATTATCAGGCTTTTAATCAGCTTTATACAAATATATATGTGGAATATGTGGATTAAATGTAACCAGGTTACTACAGTGCACAAAGTAAATGTTTTCCCACTATTACATGTGTAAATTGGTTTCTCTGAGTAAATTGGTTACTTAAAGTGACTATAATTGATATTTATCAATAGCTAGCTGCAGCATTTAATATCTCACCAGCCAGATATTTTCCTTATGAGATCATAGAGACCAAAAACAAAGCTAAAAGAGAGTGAATATTGGACTTACATTAGCCAGTTGCCCAGAAAGACCACCAGCAAATGTTTCACCATATTAACTGAAAAGATACTTAGACACCCAGATCTTACTACATATAGGCACCGAGGTTGATTGCTCTGAAGGTCCACTGACACCGTGTGTGTGTTAGCTGGTCTATTCAACTTGATGCCCGCACTGTAGCAATCATGTGAATAAACCCAATCATGTATAACCAACTCCCATCAGTATTGTGCAATTATTTTAACCATAATTATATTGCCCTCAGGTACTTTATTTCACAAACTGTTTGCTTTAGTAGCTTTATTGAGTTACAAAATTAGAATTACAGCATGTTCAGTGTCATGAGGTGCAAACACTGATGCAATGTAGTTCATTAGTATTTGTTTAAATGAGCATTTTAAGTATCTCATTATCTATACGCTATTTTGAGGTTATTTAATTAATATCGACGCCAATGAAAAGTTTTAGTGTTTAATGATCTAGATTTCAGAGAATTTCATTAGCATTACTTTCGATGGAGGCGTTTAGTGACACATACTCTAGCCTGAATGTTATTTGAAAGGATTTCATTATTATTCGTTTTAATGGCAAGTTTTATTGTGTCTAAATGCTGCTTTTTATTCTTTCGACTGTAGTGGTTTCAGAGGGGCATTTAGGCATCAAATAAACAGCTGGAAATTGTTACCAGTCAAAGGCTGGACATTTGTGGACATGGTTTGTAAATCTGTCAACTTTTCATGTTTGTTGTCGTTCTCTAGTCCCAAAAATCTGTCTGCTAAGATGGAGTAAAATTAAATACACCATAATCATTTACTTTGTGTTTAGCTACAGATTATTCATTGGCCATATGTTATTTGTCAGTTTATTGTACATTGAAAATAGATAAGTAATCATGTTAATGTGAATTAACACATTTTAAACAAGAAATATTGAATTTAACTCCACTAAGCCAAATCGTATTAAGTTTAATTCCCTGAAATGGTCTTTCAGAGGCCTTTCCACCTGAGCAGGCAGCATATCTGCAGCTGGATGCTGGATGCACTCAAAGCAGGTGTTTCCACACAGGTGTAGTTTCTGACTTAATTAAGTTAATTAAGTTAATTGGTTAATTAAACAATCAATTATCCCATCATCCCGTCCCGTATGTCATTACGGTTCTCACACTACACTCGGCCTCTGTCCAAATTCTCCACTTCAAATTATTTAAATGAGTGCATCTGTCTGGATGGACGGATGAATGAATGGATTAAATAATGAAATGAAGGGAAAAATTATGGATGTGAGCATAGAGGGAGCAAGCTGGATGGATGTATGAAGCAGAGGGAGGGGTTAAATTTTCATGAAAGGCAGTGATCCTGGACTTATTCACTGAAATACTCCCTGTGCAGCAGGCAGATTTACTAACCTTTACTCTCTTTTGATGTCGCAGCTCATATTCTTTGCCATTTTTAGGTTAATTAAATTGCCGTGGGCTTTGTGAACATCAACCATACTGACTGAAATTATGCTTTTTTTTTCTCCCCAGCATGACTAAAAATAGTTAAAATACCATCTTATTCCATTAGGTTTTGTAGTGTAGCCACCAGAAACAAAAAAGGGAAAAAAAGAGAGGAGAATAAAAACCACCTAAACGTTTGTGCGACATGGATAAATGGCAAAATTAGTTAGTCACATATAATTCAAAACGGATTCATGACAAGTCATACTTCCTGTTTTCAGATATAACCAGGCAACAATATTTGTTATGAATTTTTAAATGCAGAATGGTTAGCTTTTTTTGACAGCGTGAGTCACTATTTTAAGAAGAATTCATCATTTTTAACCTTTCTCTTATTCCCTCCACCTTTTCTCCACTACCTCCCTCACACACACACACACACATATCTCACCCCCCCCTCCTCTCCTCCCTCTCTGTATCACCTCTGTGAGTATAGTAGTCATGCAGACAGCTAATGTCAAACCACCAATTACACAGTCAGTCACTTTTATCCTCTTCCTCTCTCTTGTTCTCTGTTTTATGCGCTCACAACCACCCACTGACACACACACACACACACACACGGGTTCACATGTCAGCTTGTAATTACAAACAGACCAAGACTTTCCATTTGGTCTTCACATCAGCATACATGAACATGCACACACACACACACACACACACACACACACACACAACTTCAAAGAGCACATACATGAAACTCATGTGTTGCAGCTTTTGATAAAAAAAATCCTCTTTCCATACTGCTTTAATATCCCTTCCATCACTACTAGTACTACTATCACTATAAATGTATCTGCACAGGGTTTGCACTCAGACCTGTCAAATACTCAGAGGTATATAATGCATTGCTAAACTTAATCACAAGTCTCTTGGTACAGACAGTTTTGACCTACGGGTCCTATGCTTCAGTGCTCCTGTTATTACTGTTATCACTTGTACACAATTTTAATTCAGCTTTGACTTCAGGCAGGTTCCCCCAATATTGAAGGCTGCTCATGCACTTCTATTGCATGGGACCACTTGTGACCTTAACAACTATCGGCCAATATCCAAGCTGTCCCGTCAATCCAAAGTCCAAAAATCACTAGTCAGCTCACAACTGCATGGCTTCCTGGAGGATAATAATGTCCGTCAGCCACAGCAGTCAGCCTTTAGACCTTGTTATAATACAATAACAGCTGCAACTGCTGACATTGTTAACTCACTTCATAAAAAACAACAATGTGCTGCACTCTTTGTAGATCTGTCCAAGGTTTTTCATACGGTTGATCACAACCTTTAGTTAAATAAGATGCTTTCTGTGGGTTTTGAAGATACCCCTATCTCTCTGGTAGAGTTGAAACTGTCATTGCGGATGGTTTCATATCAAATGGTTGATAAAGGTGTTCCACAAGGGTCAATATTAGGCCTACTGCTATTTGCTCTGCACATAAATAATATTTATTTTCCAATTCAGCACTGTAATACCCATTTTTATGATGACACCATCTTGTATACCATCGGCCCTTCTCCAGATTACAGTCTGCGTTCGTTGTTTTGAGTGAATTAATTTCTTTTTGTGATCCTGTGTATATGTAATTTGATGTCATGTCTTTCTCGCAAAAGAGATCAGAGATAAACGTAATAGAGATAAATAAAGCTTATCTAACTATCATAACTAACTGTCTCTCACACTCTCACACATACTCACTTTATCTCTCCTTCACTCTCACTTTCTCCAATACCATTATTGGGACCATCAGCCAGAGTGGTGGCATTTACTGGCCACACACACACACACACACACACACACATAGAGTGTCTATCTGGGCAGGTTGCCCACTGCATGCTAAGCTAATGAGAATGGCAAAGTGCCATATTACCAATATCAGCGGACACCTTCCTTCCATTCTCTACCAAATACACACGTGCGCGCACACACACACACACACACACACGTAAAGAGACACACACATATTCATGCTCTGAGACACGGAATCAAACAGACGCAGACATGCTGACAGACACGGGTGATCACACAAGAAGGGAAACTCAACCACGTGAACAGAGTTATGCCCACAAAGACATTCCTGCAGTTAAATACAAAACTGATAGATAGACAGGAGGGAGGCATAATTAGCTGGCAGGAGTTTAAAATGAAAGGGAGGGATGGAGGGATGATGAAGAGTATTTTTTTTCAGGATTCCAAACAGATATAATTGATGAAGCGATGTGTCCTGAAAATAGAGTCGAGTTCATCAGGAATTGAGCAAAAAACATTATTCATACAGAACATATTTCTTTTTTATTATACATTATCAAAATGAAGCTAGGTCCCTCAAGCATGTATCATTTCTCCAATTTCTGTTTGTTGACTCTCACTTTTGAATATTGTAATGTTAGAATACATCATTGAGTGTAGTCTTAGGATAAGATAGTATCTTGTGTTACATTTTAATGAAAATGTACTGCAGTTAAAACATATTCAAAGTTGTTTTCGGCACAAGACATGAAAATGTCAGGTTTGTTGGACCGTGTGGCCTTAATGGAATCCTTTATAGCCTCCTTTTCTCCCTTTTATTGATCATTGTCTAGTAATTGTGACTTTATTCCAACTCTGAAAAAGCAAGGAAGGATCCATTCACGTACTTCCGACCCAATTTTTCGACACCCATTTACACATGCATTAAATATTCCCATCTCCATACTTCCAACTTTTAAAACAATAGTTCTAAATTTCAGATCAAATTTGGCAGAGGTTGCGACACAGTGCTGTCCACAAATTGCACCAAAAGTGGGTAGAAATCCCATTGCATTTGCTTTATTGTGCTTGAAAGCACTAACATGAAATTTTCATCAAAATCTATTAAACTTTCATTTTGAACAACACACTTGTTGCAGACTATTGTTAAAGTGCATTCTGACTGAGAGAAAACACTGACAACTTGTATTTGTATGTATTTGTACTGTTAATCTTTTAAGGACCAGTTTGCGTTAAGCACTCAAGAAGGGAGGACTTTTCAAATGGGTGAGAGTATGTGAGACTCCTGAAAAAGGAATCCACACTGGTACTACAGCATAATAAGAGCAAAACCAGGTATTGGCTCACTTAATAGCACAGTGTCCCCCAATGTCTTTGAAAAAGCTACTGAGTTTGCTAACTGTATTTAATTTGCCAAATTGTTAAAGTTTAGAGGTCCTGCCTGTCCACTTTTTTTTTTATTTAAATTTTGCAGATGGATGACTGCAATTATGTGGATTTAAGTGAAAAGTCCTGTAATATGAGGGTAGAGAAAATATGTATTAATGTAATAAATAAAATCTGAAAATCAAATGCAAATTTAAAAGCAAGCAAATATAAGGCAGTTCAAATTGTATTTCTGACAGAACCAGATTATACAGTAAATGGTGTTCAGGTACAGGCCTTTTGTCCTTAGAGCTGTGCCTCTTTGTCAAACTCATTTTCAGAAATGTGCGTGTGCTTTCACGTGCATGTTTGTGTGTGTGTGTGTGTGTGTGTGTGTGTCTTACCAAGGCTTTTTGCTAGTTCCTATGGTGTCTGTCACTTTGGCAAGATGAACAATGCATCCAGCTGGGCCATTTCTTCAAGTCATTCATCATTTAGCAAATGAAATAAATGTTTTACAGGGATCCTGAAAAAAAAAACACACCGAGGGAATAATGCACAGCCTGGGCTAAGAGCCGAGTAAAAGTGTCCAAACATTTGAGATTTGCATAACTTCATTTGAAGGTAGAGATGTGTGTGTCTTTCTCAAAACCATTCAAATGCTATTGTGAATCTTGCCATTAGAAAGTGACATGTATAACAATAATCACATATGGTTTATCACACGAATGGAAACTTGAAATTACAAATCAGGAAACAGTTCTCAACAGTGTCATTTGGTAAATAATTGCCTTGACAATAAAATGTAAAAGCCTGCGAACTTTGAAAGCATGTTTCTTAAACCAGTAGCCCGTGTTTTTCGGTCAATTTTCATCTAGGCAAGCCACATACATTGAGTGTGCTACCCACATATTATTCTATTTTGAGAACAAATACATCAAGTGGAGTGTTGAAAAGGCAGAAGGAGGCAAGGAGAGTCTGCACTATACATCTATAGTTGTATGTTCTGTGATGCGTCTCCACTCTTTTCTTGTCACCTGATAATCTGCTCTCCCTCCATTGCCTCGAAATTTCACTGCTTATTTCTTTGTATTCTTCTTCCCCATTCTCTCATCATCCATCCTTTTTTTGTACTCTCAGCCACCTATCTCACCATTTCATCGCTCTGCTACTTTAAGAAGGATGAGAGATACAATGTGTGAGATATGGAATTGATGCCACAGCGCAGGCTCATTCTTTCTATTTAGATTAAACAATCATGACTCTCAAATTTTGCTGTTTGAAAAAAGCGACCGAGTCATCGGGTTTAGTTTAAAAAAGACACCTTGATATAAACTCATCTGCTTAGCCCACCATGATTCCTCTGGTATTTGGGATTTTTCTTTACTGAGCTCACAATTGCTTAGAAGTTGCACAAATATTATTAGTGGGATTTTATCATTTTAATTGATGGTAAAATGGTCACACAGTTCTCGCTGTTGCTGTCCAAGGTCCTGAATTGGCTCTGGGTGCAGTCTCCACCTCAAATATGGAGGTTCTATAAGACTGACAGTAAGCTCCATAGTGGTGGGTCATTGCTTATGTTTATGTCCCTACACTGGCTCTGCAACAGGACATCCAACTAAAAACGGACATTATTGATCTGCTGATTATCTTCTTGATTGATTCATTGATCGCTTACTCTATGAAATGTCAAACAAAGGGGGGGGGGGAATCCAAAAATCAAGGTGACATGCCCTAATTGCTTGTTTCGTCACAGTTCACAACAGGAAGGTATTTCTTTTGTTTTTGAATATATGACAAAGAAAAGAAGGAAATTCTCATTTCTAAGAAGCTGGAGCCAGCAACAGTCATTTCACATGACATTTGTCTGGCGTTTCCACATGGTGTCTATTTAGATGGCAGCACTAGCACTGTAATGGTTTGTCTTTATTCCTGAGTTAGTGTAGCTAGTCCATCCTCACCAACAGATGATGATGGACTAGCTGTCTTTGACAGTTCAGCTACATAGCCACAAAGGAGTATCTTGCCTCCATTTTTAAAACAGCGATGCAACAGCGCTGCTTTCTCTAGTCCTATGGCCCTTTTGATGTATCTTCATCTCAACTATGAACTGGTAAGTTTTGCATTTGTTTCTGCGCTCACACTGGAGGGTGGGAAGTAAACACATAATTTCCCTGTAGGGATCAATAATGTCAAAGACCTCTCTGAGTTTGTAATGAGTGTCCCAAGGCAGAGGTCCCTGGGGTGAGTAAGTTTGATGCAGGCCAGCAAATTGTTCATTTTCATCACTGCATTCCACTCATTGTCATAATTCATCGGTTTGTCATGGCTGTCTTCGGGGTTCATTTCCCATTGCCTGGAAACAATCAATTCTCAGTCTGGACTGCTTGTGATCAATCACGGCAGCAATGAGTTGCTTTACCCATGTATGTACACAGTAATCGGGTTGATGACAATACAGTCAATCTGGCTCCCAATTTAAACTTGTCTGAAACCAGAGATCAGTGGTCATCTTGTTAGCCAGAAAACTGATTTATAGAAATGGACGCATCCAGTTTATGTAAGTGACTAAAGTACAGGAAGGATGTACAGTAAAGAGGGTTGCCATATCTGAATTTGGGCCACGGAGATCACAGAAAAGGGTGTACTTTTCTATGTTAAACCCATGACTGAAGACAACAGATACAGTTTTCTGCTACATTTTTGTACTTTTATATCCTACCTGCTTCATTAGTTAAAGCAAAATAAACAGAGACAGCAAAAATAACAGAGAAACAGAGGATGACATGATTTGATAAAAGTCTGGTTCACTGAAAATACTAGGATGTTTTTTTCTTGTTTTGAAGTGTTGAAATGTCATAATTGTGTCTTTCCAATCTGGCTGTCCCGCCAGCGTTACTTTCACAGATTTGGAAACCTTTGCAGTTCTTTTCTTTTGGGGGTGCTTACCGATCGTGCCAGGTTAGAGCAACAGCACCAAATGTAAAATCGGAGTGAAAAGAAATGGATCACGGCAAGCAGTAGTGTGGCCTAATTACGCTTTTCAGTTGCCAAGAAAGATTTCTCAGAAATAGACTCAAATATAAGAGGATAATGGAAGTGTCTGCCCCAAATGGCATCGCTGAAAAGGAGCTGAGGATTACAAAACAACTGTTCATATTTTGCATTTCTGGATGAGAGAGAGTACTGTAGGTGGAGTAGCATACGTGGGCCCTGTTGGACTGTCCTTGAGTATAGTTATAGCTATGAATGAATTTTCCCCTCCCTACAAAGCAATCTTTAGTGTCCTAAGGAAACCCATCACAAGTCCTGCAGTGGATTGGTGTCTTTATATTTGCCTTGATTGTGTTCTTGTATATCTAGTCTTATTGGAAGCTCTTGAAGATTTTTCTTCTGACTGTCCATGTTGCATGTTCACTTTAGCTTACCTGACACATGCCCATATTGATGTATGAAAGGGTTATGTTAATTATGTGGATTAGAGTTGAGGTGTAAGATGTCCTTTTGATCACAGCGCTGCTCTTGCTCAGTCCTGTCACTGTGTGGTTTAGCCTTGACAAATATGTGGGTGGTGTTTCGTCCCCTTTTGAAACTAGGGGTAGGCGGAGATGACAACACGACATTGAAGGAATGTCAGAGTAGTGGTGAAAAAGGAAAGCTGGTTTGTTGTCAGGTTATTCATATAACAAACATGCTTAACATGTGGGGGAGGACGGTACAAGGTGGATGCCAAATACATTTAAATCAATATAACAAAACCAGGCCTGGCTAGACCATGCCTCTAAAAGAGAGAACAACAAACAAAGAAGCCTAGCTGGCTCATCTACAGAAAAAGGAAATTCATCAAACACCAGCCTAGTGTCTCTAACAAAAAGGTTCTACGTGTGTGCAGCGTAAAGGGTACCCCAACATACCTAGATCGCTAACCTCCCACCACATACCTTTGTCTAGTACTTTTGCCAAATCTCTCACAAGAAACAAAAGTTCAGGAAGGCCAAGACAAAACACAAACGAAGAGAGTGACTTCCCAAGCTGAGCTCCGTTTTGTGAGGCCCCCGAGTGCTGATAGGTCGGCCTGAAGTCCGAGGGAACCAATGAGTAGCTCAACTGGACTGCACAGGTGGGAATCAGAGAGGTAGCACCTGGAGAGAAGTCAGAAGGAGGAGGGGGGGGCAGAGGGACAAAACACACCTGCCCCTGCCTGGCAGGCAACAGTGGTTTGAGGATGGTTTTATCATGTACACATGGGAACGGGAATATTCAAAGGCACACATATATATATATAACCTGTCCAGATGCACATTTCCGTGTTCAATCTTTTGCCATAATGTGAATTTACTTCACAGCTCCTGCATGAGAAAAAAACAGAACAATGTTGTTGTGAGGAGTGGATGGATTTTCTTAATTTAAAGTCTTGAATTATTCATTTAATTTCACTAACGTGAAAATTGAGACTCTTGATGGGCAAGTAAAGATGTTATTTCTGCGATATTTGACAACCCAATTTTAATGTGTATTTAAACACGTTTCTCCCTGAGGTACACAGCGCAAACTGTGAAGGTGATGCCATACAAATCCTAGAACTGCTCCATAGACAGTAAATTATGAAACGACTCCTAGGACACTGTGACAGCACCAGTAGTGATTTCACTGGCATATGGGAAAAAGTCACAGCTGTAACCCGACAGTCAGAAACTGTACAACTTATTTGGATGTGCTATCTCTCGCAAACCAGAATTTTATGAGCCCACAGAGTCAGCTTCATATTCACTGTCAGTGGGCCAACTCCAAAAAGTGCCACCTGATGGGACACTAAAATTAATTTAGTGTTCAAATCAAGCAAAAAAAATGTGGGATAGCAGTAGCCTGAGGTTTAGACATTTGCTGTTTTAAATCGCCAACCTGGTTGGAAAAATGTGGTGGAATGGTGAGTGACAGACGCCCTCCACCCTCCCTCACGACATGCTGGTCCCTTGAGAAAGCATCATGCTGCCCCTGCAGATGTGCTTAATGGCAGTCATGAGTCACCTGCGAGATGAGATTATGTGGAGCCCAATAGATGTGATGGCAGGTTGGTGTCGGAAAAGTGCATATGTGCTCTGCTGAATCCCTTAAAGTAAGTATGGAGGCACAGTCCTGTGGGTGACAAAATTATACACGACCACACTTTTCCATGTGTGCCACTCAGATATCCGTCAAGTGGCTTCACTTACCCCTATGCATTAAACATCATTTCTAAGTACTATCCTCAGCCTCATCACACTGTTTAAATTGCACAATGCACAGGATTCATACTGTTTCTAAAGATGCATAAGATTCATCAACTGTTGGTTTAAATGGATAGAGTTACAGCAGTCTGAGTCTTATAAGGGGTATAACATTCCCTCTCTCATTTATTCTATGTATGACTAAAAAGGTTTAGAGTGCATGGAAGACCATAGCTGTGTTAGCCTTTATTATGTTACTAAATTATCCTGAGGCAGCACTGAGGTGATCTCTTCTACAAATGACTGTACCTTGGTGAACATATTCCATCTTCTCTGTATAATGTAACCTACTGTATAGCCCTTTGTGGCATATTGGAATATGTGTTAACGTTCTCAGATTTATGTTACAGCATGAAGGAGAACAAATATTAGAGATGTTGACCAGCTTGTACTTTACAGGCTGTGTTACTGTCACTTTTCTAGGAGTAAGAGGTATAAACAGTTGTCAGTATGTTGCTCATGTTAGTGAGCAGTAATACTACCGAAGCAAGACACTGGATTTCTCTCTGCTCTGTAAGCGCTATACACATTAGACAGAGAAAGGGCTGTACTAGTTGCATTTATATTAAATCTCCTTTAAAGTCCTTCGGGGCGCCTTCCTGCAACATTCAAAGAATTCATCAAAAAAGTAGGGTGATCTCGAAATGAACGCATGAGACACAATAAACAAAAGACTGGCCTTAGGGCTTTTTCACATGCCTCTAGCTGTTAATTTTTGCACACACTTGCCCTTTATGTCACTAGTCATCAAAATGGAAAGTTCTGTAAAAACAGCAGCATGAGCAGAACATTATTATGTGTGTATAGTTTAGTTAGATCACTGCTCTGCACACAGTAAATGCAATAATTTGATTACCGTGTGTACGTAAGCCTGTGTGTCAGGCTTGGTGCTGAAGTGTTTCATTGATCCATTCTAGCAGAGAGAGGAGCTGGATTGCTGTAACCCTGGAAATGTCAACTGTGTGCACGTGTGTGTGTGTGTGTGTCTGTTTCTGTTTGGCAGACTTTGAGGGGAGCATGCATTCACCTATGGATATGTGTGGTTCAGACCGCTTCCTCCATCTGTGAGATGAGCTGTGTTACAACACACACACACACACACACACACACACACACACAAATGAATTTGAATTCAAGATGATTAGTGGAGTGGAGCTTTGCCTTTGTGTTCAAGCTGACTGATCATCTTGACCTGAATGATACAAAGGGCAAGGTCAGAAAATAGTTCTGAGTACTTATGGAGCTTCTGTTAGATGGTTTCTGTCTACAGATGGATGTCAAATGAATGGGGAAAAAACTGAATGAATGAGTGAGTAACGTGCTGTGGGCTTTGCAATCACCAAATCTCAACCCAGCTGAACTGCTATGGGAGAGTTTTGTACTGTGTTAGGCAGTGCTTTTAATCAAAACACCAAATGAACAAATTATATTGCTGCAAATGACCTGACAAGAGTAGATTGAACAGGTTTTGTAGCAGGTATTAACGCCATCTTCTTTACGGCCTTTAACCGGTAAGAATGTTCCATGACAGTGACATCATCACATGTATTGTAGACACAATCGTGCATCGTGAAACTGGAGCTGGCATACCACATTTTTGCCCCAGGCTCCGCTGGCGAGGTTAATCAGTTCATGCGTGACTATGAGGCTGGAAAGGTGATTTTCCCTAGACGAGTAAAGGTTTTAACTAGGAAAAACAAAACAATGGAACAGACGAGCTGTCGCTCAGAGCAATGCCATGTTGTGGAGTGCTGGTCCCATGTGTACTCCATTGTTTTTTGATTCCTCATAACGAGACTTAATTTCCTGAATCCTCAATTCGGTGTATATCAAAGGTTTATTTTTCCCCTTTCCCCTGCTCAGAGGCCCCCAGACTGACAGGAAGTGTTCACTGAATATTCATGTGAAGAAGTCCTTGCAGTGATTTGTGATGCACTTTTGCTGTTGAGAGTTGACTGGGTGAATCCAAATGATGTTGCATGAAGTAGCTACCACATAAAAGATGAGTTTGAGCCTCATGATTCAGTGAACATACATTACAGCAAACCTTTTAAATGTCTTCTCTGACACGCTGTTCATGGAATTAAAACAGTTGTGTTAGATTTACTCTTACATTACATGTTACAAATGTATTCATGTGCAGGAGAAGAACCTCTTCAGGAGACTGAACGTCTGCTCTCTCCTCTATTCTTCACTTCTAATGTTAATTCAAATTCTATGGGTAAGTTATACGTGTTATTGTTGAAAATTCTAGATATTAAAGTGAGTGTGATAGCCATGGAGCCGATTTTTGTGTTTGACAGATGGAAATTGTAACAGCAGCATATTATTTTGATATATTAATCATTAACAATCCCTTCTCGTCGGGTAGCCTGACTGGGTACAGTCTTTAAAGCAGCAGGATTGTTGTATAACTGATATGTCTAATTGAGACTCCGTTCTCTTAACCAACGCTTTCTCTCACACCAGCATAATGAGAGAGAGAAGTGTCTGTGTGTGAGACCATGACAAAAAGAGAGAAAGGGAAAAAAGAAAATCATGATGAGGTTTTTGTAAGAATGAGTGAGCATGTGTGTGAACGTAGAGGATGTGTGTGTGGACAAGTGTTATTGTGTGTGTGTGCGCGTTTGCTTGTTATGGCTATGAATCTATTAGACTGGCCCATTTTTAACATGGTTTACCTTTGCTTCACTGTGTCTGTCAATATCGTAATGAGGGAGTGTGTATTTATAGAAATACAGTGTGTGTTAGGCTGCAAATGTGTGGTTCTATGCTTAACTGTCGGAGTGAGAATATGTGTTTATGTGCTGTATTAAGCTCATAACTGTTAGTTTGACCATTTCCTGACAGATACATTTCAGTGTTTTCAACAGGCAAACCCCAACAGAGAATGAACTGTAAACATTAACTGACTTGTGAATCCCCACGTTGCTGCCTGTATTTGGACTTTCCAGTTGGAGTTGTGGAGAGGTAACATTTTTAAATATTCCACAGTACAAAGAAAAAGAACAAGGAACACACGGTGCTTTGATTGCTTCGTATCCAATCCCACCATGACATCCATTTCCACAGCTGGCCCACTTTACTGTGAATTCACGCTATGAACCTCTGTCATAAATTCACAATCTGATATACCATAGCTACGAAGGATGTGACACCATTCTCACCAGAAACAGTAGCACTGATCGTTCGCTCAAATGCCAGAAACGATGTGTTGTTAGCTGATGAAGTTAGAACTATTTTCCTACAGACACAAGTTATGTTTTTTAATGGACATATATATTTCAGAAGGCACTGATTTCCAAATGTTTTGAATGACAATGACAATTATCTTTATTGTCATTTAGTTTGGAGGACTTGTTGGAAGACACAGTAGTCTGTGGTCATTTGTTGTTCTGATTGGCTGACACATGGGGTAAACGTAGTTCTGGTCAAACTGTTGTCAATCACTGAACCATATACAGCTCTGGAAAAAATGAAGAGACCACTCCACATTTTCCAAAGTTCATATTACTCAAACACATAGCTATAAATAGTAAAACCAGAGAACTGATATTGAGAACTGAAATTTTTTCCAGAGCTGTATATTAAACTGTTATATCACATAATATAAAAGCAGCCATTCTTAGTAATCATCAGGAAATACAGTTCAGTGGTAAAGGTTTACTAAGTAAGCTAAAGTAGGCAGCGCTCACAGATGTCTAAGCGATGTCAGCTAAAATGGCAGGAAACCAACAAAATGGTTTAGTGATAATGTGGAAATGAAATAAGAATTGCAATGGGAAATCAGTAAATTGTGGAGGAATGTTTGCCCTGCTGGCATGCCTCCTCCGGCTCCACCTCTCTGCATACACTGTATCTAGAGATAAGTGGAAAATGAAATTTGAATCCTGAGAGTGAATCCTATAATTGTCCTCTTAGTGCACTCATCCCGCAGTGGCTGCATATACAATACCAGCTGTTGCATGAAGCGGTTGATGGAGGGCTGGGGAACCAAACAGAGGCAAATGTAAAATAAAAAGAAAAGTGAAGCATGTTTGTGTGTGCGTGGATGCCGCAAGGATTCACAGAGAGGGTTGGTGTTCCAGTAAACGTAGTTGGGCTTAAGTTCAGGCCATGTTTCTACAGTAACCGACTAATAGCAACATACATGCAAGAGGAGTGTAAGTGAAGGCTGTGTGTATTCCTGCTGTGTGTTTGTGTGTGTAGGACCTCATTAGTCAGATTGGAGATGATGACACTCAGCCGACGCGAATCAATAGCAACCCCCTAAACAGTATTTGTTTCCCCCGCTTCTCTCTGTCTCATTAATCCAGTAAACTGTGTACCTGCCAATCAGTGAGGGTTTTATGTATCTGCAGGATATGTTTTCCATATGTCTGTGCATCTGTGTGCACGTGTATAGGAGAGGGCTCAATAGATGCTTTGAGAATGATGAGCTGATTGATGAACTCAACTGTAAACACTCTAGATACTGCAATAATGCTCCCTCTTTCTATTTCTCTCTTTTTCCTTTGCTTGTCTTTTCACCCTTTTCCAAGCACAATGATCAACTCCAAATATGCAAATACAGTACATTGCAACAATGACAAACCCAAGTAGTCGCTCACTCTCTCACCCACTTCCTCTCTGCAGTGCTCTGACACATACGTTCAGGCTTGTATTTACCAAAAAAAAAAAGCCCTCTGCTTAGCATTCTTTGCCTGAAATCAGTGACCCACTTTCCCAGAAAGCAGATTTTGTAGAATTTATTAGTGAAAGTGAGTGCTTGGTTATTCCTATTGCTTCCTGTCGTCGCTGCTTACGGCTCCTCTCCCACCTCCTGTAGGCCGCTGATGTTGCGCAAAGCCAGAGGTCCTCTAAGCTGCCATTTAGCCAGCCGCCATTAAAGCTGGCATGCCGCAGTTAAAAACATACCCTGCAAATGCTATGGTTAATTATTGTCATTTTACATAATTTGAATGTTTCAACCCACAGTTTGCTTTGCACTGTGCCATTTTTTCCCCAACATATGAATAGAATAGAATATCCAATTGTATATATACCTTCATTAACATTCACTTTCATTTGCAAAATACAATTTCTTACTTTCCGTACGGTTGTAGGAGGGTTTCAGCAATCTAGCAAAAGCATACTGTTAGTCTAGAGTCTATACCATCGCTAGCCTCAGTACTTTTTTTATAAGCAGTGGATTAGTTAAAAGCCCCACTGTCCTGTACTGTGCCCAGCCCTGATTATGTGCACTACAACTCTGTACCTGGATGACAAAAAACAACCATAGGTTCTAAAGAAATATTAAACATTTTGTCATACAATGTTTCAGTTTGACTGTAGGCTACGCTATATTAGACCAAATATGAATGTAACACTGATATACATGTACAATGCATATCAGTAATTAATCTTGTTGTAATCTCAGTGGCCAGTGTTGTCTGGTGCCATTGACCTATCACCTGATGTTTTTGATGACAGAACAAAGGAAGTCTTGCATTTTGTCCATTTACAAACAGACAAAAGTTCTTTCTCAATTCATCCTCTGCAAGACATGAGTGCGTTGACTGAAGATGTTAACCTCCTACCTGGTAGACAGGACCTTGGCATCGACAGGGGTTTTCTAACAATGACAATTCATCCACAGTAGCAGTGGAAACAACATCAATCATCAAATCATAGAAAATATTACTAATTTAGTCCAAAGAGGGAAGCTGAAGAAGCAGTAATACTAGTATTGTCACAGTATTGTCCTATTTGAAACACTTCAAATAGTTAAACACCAGGAGAAAGTGCATTGGGCAGTGTTCAAAGAGCTTTGACCATTAGTATCATACAATATAGAAACATACCGTCGCTAACCATCAGTTCCATCCCATTTGTCAACTGTGGATATGTGTTTTGACTTTGAAAGCCTAATTACATTTCAAATGAAAAAAGCTCTGAGGTTAAAGTAACAACAAATCTAAACGTGGGGTGTGGTATAATTCATAGCGCCAAACGTATAATTTCTTGGGAGGGTATAAAAGCCCTTCAGAATTTTAAATGGCTGTCAACTGTCAAATCTATGTTTCAACCAATCACCAACAATTTGAAATACTGATAGTTTCCATTTGAGTTTGAATACATTTGTGCTCTACAGAAAACTCACGTCTTCAGATTTGACTGTATTGCGGTGTACTGTATAATTGACTGTTAAAACATTCACAGCTATCTGTATTCCCGTTTTTATTTTACAGATGTATCTCATTCTGTTTTCGTCTTTTGTGTACTAGCTGTTACAAAGTGTCGCCTGTACTTTACCACTACAAAGGATGTGATGTAACTACCCTTTGTGCTATTAAGCTACAGTGGGTGCCCACATACTGCATCAGGCTGGTTTGAAGTTTTAGAGCAAAGAGCTAACTGAGGGTGTGTATGCCGCAGGGTTACAAAGGTCACGCGCATTTATTTTGTTAAGGAATTAAACTCACAACTCGCCCCCACAAGGTTCAACACTAAACGCTGGCACCCACAGTCTCATCTTCCTCCGCACTCTCTGTCTCTCCGCACTGATCAGACTCACCTACACGACACTTTCGCTGCCCTGACACTGCGCCAACACCTGGGCTCGCGCTTAACTCGCGTCTCACCCGGTAATTTCCAGCCTCAGCATACTCTAGACAACAATAGCCAAATGGGACAGCAGAACTTGTCAACTTGAAATGGGCTTGCAGGAAATTCAGAGGCAGCATTTTAGCGAACATCTAGAGACTAATGGGAGGGCTGACCCTGCTGGCTAAATCATACTTTATTCATTTTCCTGCTAGTGTCAAATAAGCCAGTGTTGAGCTAGTGTTAAATGCTGATTAACAACTGAGTTAATTTTTTTCTTTTTAGGCAAGCAAACAGCTGTCCGATAGATATGCGTGTATTATGTATATTAAGTAGCATTCACACAAGAGGAAAAACTGGGAAACGGACACAGCTGCACAAATTAAAGTCAAAACAGATCATAATGTAATGTCTATTTTATGTCTATTATGTACTTGTATGCATGTTTATACAATTCAAATACAATCTCTGTTGGCACAAACGGGCTCCCATGCTGAACCTCTTTCTTAATTTTCCTGTTTAGCCCCACATATCCATGTAAATCCTTTATGTTTTACAGCAATAGTAATTTCATGTTTACCCCTGCTGTGGTTGTTGCTTTTGCTCTAGTTGGAAGGCACTAAAACTTTTCCTCTTTGGACACTTTCATTACATTCTAAATATGTCCCTTTTTGTTTCGAGACAAGTTGGGATACTTAAAATGTCCGTGGTTGTGGCTGTGCTGTATAATGAATTTAGCACTAAAACGTGGTAACAAACCCCCCTGTATTAGATTTGCTTAAAGTAGGTGAGTAATAATTATAATTACAGTATGTCATCCCTCCACCAGGCAATTCTTAAACAATAGCGTAGTGATTAAAAACATGTACTGTGTGAATAGCGATTACAGGTTAGCCTATTAGTATCTGAATTAATAGTTATGCAGTCTCAGCATGGTTTCTGAGAATTCAACCAGTGGCATGAACGTGACACAGTCGATCAGTAAAAATGAACGAAGTGATCCAGTCTCTCCAGTCATGTATCCATGAGTTGTAGCAGTGATGCCTTTAGCTTTGATGCCAGCATTTGTTCGGTCTTTAATTAGCATAGGCCAATTTTATCTCAACAGTGGTGTATTATCTGAAGAGGGTCTGCCACCTGCAGTGGATGGCTGTTGCAGAGTAGCATGTGTCTGTCTGTCTGTCTGTATCTTTCTCTCTGTCTCTCTCTCTCTCTCCTCTTAGCCACTTCCTCTTCTCTTCCTCTCGGATTCCCTCAACACAACAAAGAGTCCCCTCTGTTCTCGTCTTTTCTCGATCAGTCCCATTTGTTTACCGCTTTCTCAAATCTTGCCTTTGTCTTTCCCTTTTATGTGTGCCCCTCTTTTTTTCACCCTTCATCTCTCCCTTGCTCCTGTTCCCTTTCTCCTTTTCTCTCTCCTTATCTCCATCCCATCGTCCCCTTCTGCCTCTGACTGACAGTGTTATAAATTGATTTTCAGCCCGGTGTGTTCCCTCTGTCTCTCTCTAGGCATTTCCCTTATTTAGCCTCAACCACTCCAGGGTATAGTCTAGACCGCGGGCCAACTGTCAGTCAGTGGCTGTGTGGAGCAGTCTAATTCTTGGCTGACAAGCGTTCCTGACAGCAGGAACCAATGGGACGTTTCAAACATGCTTACTCTCTCTTGCTCTGTCTCCCTCTATTGCATTTTTGCCTTTGCTATCTCTCTTTCTTGTCTCATTCTCTCCCTTTCTGCCCCTGCCACTCCACTCTTCATTTGGTTGCCCTTTTTTTGCTTTTAGTTTGTCCACCTTTCTGTCACTCTTCTCGCCCCACTCCCCATCATTTCCTCCATCTCACTTCTAAAACCGCCTCAAGAAAATTAACATATACTATCATTTTCAAGAGACATGGACAGCTCATTGAAGTTAACTAACACTTGCACGTGCGCACACGATGCACACACACATCTCATTTTGCCCCTGGAGCTTGAGTGCTGCTATGGTCAGAATACTGATTGGATGGTTTGTCTGTCTGCGGCGATTCCATTGGTCAGTTTGCTCCACTGGGAAAGCCATTCTTTAATCATAAATGAGAGCCAGTGAGATTAGACGGAATAGCCCTTTAAGCGAATCTGGTATCACTGAAGTCCCCCGAGAGAGGCAGAGACGGAGGGCGAGGAAAGGAGCAGCAGAGAGATCAAAGAGGGACGGACAAACAGAAAGCGGGAAAGACAGAGAGCAGAGGCAGAGGGGATGGAAGAGAATTTAAACCGCTTTTTTTTTCTCCCAGAGTTGGGCTTAATTTCACTGTACTGCTGAGGATAAGAGTAATATTTTATATTACAGAGTGTGTGCACACCCACACAGATGTGTGTCACATGGAGACATTTCTGGCCCCCCCAAGTAGGAACTGGGGACGTCCAGCATTCCTGAGGGGTTACCCATTCAAATGAAGAATAGGGTAATTTTACTCGTTCCTCATTTAGTAGTCAGCGCCATGTGAAAATGGCTAAATTGATCATTGGGTTCCCTGTGGAAGTCAAATGATCTTACTCTATGGCAACGGCAGATTTATATTCATTTATATATTCATTTTGGTTTGGTTCTTGCTGCGTGATGCTGTTTTACTCGTTGTCTTTAAAGGCGTGATAATGCTGGAGTCTGTCAACATGTATTCTGGCTATGAGAAGTAGTGTGTGTTGTTAAGGTCACCCTTGAGAAGAAAGAATGCAAGCCAGAAGTCAATTTTGAATGCTCATCCGTTGCAAAGACACTGCACAGAAAACATTTAAGGACAACTTACACCCTTCCGCCCCCTGTATCCTGATGATGGTAAAATTGTCACAGTTCTATAGAGTACAAGCAGGTTCTTATCTAACTCTATATATTTAGCTACCTTCTCTGCTGGGCTACCCTGTGTTTTATTGCTCAGCCGTCTGTGGCAGCTGCCCTGCTTACACCAACACAGTGGTAGCACTGGCAATGATGGGTGGCCTGCATTTTTTTGTAACCCAGAGAAATTGAAAAATCATTGCGGGCTAATGCGGGTTGTAAAATATCCTGAAAAGGTCAGCAGCTTACATCACAGGGCCAGCAGAGACAGACACTCACTCACATTCACACCTACTGGCTATTCAGAGCTTCCTGTGTGCCTTGCTTGGTTTTGGACTGTGTAGCTCTTTTGTTGTATAGTAGTAGTGGTTACACCGAGCATTTCGTGATGTGCTATTTAAAGTCTTTAAAACTACCCCGGACTACATTTTTAGAAGTTTGGATTGTCTCAAAAGTGGTGTGACAAGTGTCAGCATAAGCCATTTCTTAAGCCTGTGTTTTATCCTGCAGTGTATTATTTAAGACATTCAAGATGAGATATTGCTCTGATGAAAGAGATCAAGCCGATATTGCAGACTGGGGTTCATTAAATCCACTCAATTCAAGACGCAGATTTTCTTCTTTGTCTTTAAGCTTCTTTTATCCAGTGAAGGTTTTGCTGAGCATGCATGCTCTTTTCCAGCTAAACCCTGTTCCTCATTAGTACCAGTGTATATATTCGGGGGGAAATGCCTTGCTTAAAGTGATGCTCCACCCAAAATCTTTTTAGTATTAAACACACATGCCTTGAAGACTTGAAGGATGGCTCTGAAAAGTTTGTGGATGTCCTCTTTGTGGAAGACGGCTGCAGTCATATTGAATTAACTGCATTTATGGATTCCAGAAGTGACCCAGTTTCATGGCAAGAAACACTATCAAGTGTTTGTCTGCCAAAATATTGTTAAATTCATTGCTTCTCACCACTTCTTCATTCAAGCACTGCCATTTAATAAATACAGAGAGGTTTACATGCTATTTTAGGATTTGTATGTGTGTGTCTGCATGTGAGAGAATGAGGTGGAAATGGTAGAATGAGTGAAAGGTTTAAGTTGTCAGGGTGTGTGTGTGTAAGACTCCATGTGTGTTTGTGACATAATGCCTAGATTTGTGTGTATATTCCTCTGAATCTGCCTGTATTTGCATGTGTGCATGTGTGTTTATCCTGTGTGTGTAAATGTGTTCGTGTATGCCTGTCTTTCTCTGACCCTGTGTGTGTGTGTGTGTGTGTAGAATGGTTGTCAGTTTCGGTCTGGTAGTCAGCATAATTAGAAGTCTCTCTTTTACCCCTGTCTCCTTCTCCCTGTTTCTCTCTCTCCTCCTCCTCTCTCCCCTCTCTCTCCCTCCTACACTCTCCAGCCTCGCTCCCTCTGAGTGATGAGTTTTAAATCATCCTTTCATTCTTTGCACAATGATGAACGAGGGGAAATCTGTCCTCTTCGCTCTGTTTATTCTCCCTTCTATCTCTGTCCTTCTGTCCCTATTTCGCTCTTTATTCACATCACCCTATATCGTAGATATTCAATTTAATGAAGTTACTTCATTTCGACTCAGACTTATTTTCCTGCATGGACTGTAGGCTGCAAATGGTGGTGCTCATTTCTGATAGCATTACTAGCTCTTGTGAGTTGATCCGTACCAGTTAATTGAGAAAAACAGCACAATTGTAAAAGACAAGCTAAGAAATATTCAAAATGGTCAGCAATTACATGTATTTCTTACCATTTAAAATGAGTTTTGATGTAGTTTTATTGAAAATTACATTTTACGTTTTTAAAAGTGCGAGAATTCCACACATTGATTCGGGCTTGAATACATTGCATGCAAAAACACACTTTAAGGATAATTCTAAACAAAATACATAAAAGACATCACTTTCAATGTAGTGTCACTCGCAGGCAGGTGGTGCCTTGCTCAGGAAAAACCAGGATAGTTTTCCTGTCCCTTCTCATACTAATTTAATATAACATTCACAGGGCCACTCAAGCCTTTAAATAACATAGCTGGTGTTAGTTCACAAAGTGAAGGATTATTTGCCGTTGAGAATGTCTGCCAAAATCTTGCTTTTCTGCACAAGGTACCATTTCCATATAATTTTGCCCTTGGGTCTTAAAGCCACATGTCCTGTTTAGAAGCTGTTAAGTAAATCCTAACTATTCTAATTGGCACACTTAGTGTATCATCACTCTAGGTTTTTCTCTTTATACTATGCTTAATTTGCAACCTCTTTACATGTGACATGTGACAAAAATATTATTTTTAGGTGTCAATTCAATTAGTTTAATTAAATCACTTGGAGGCATTGAATTCACTGGCTACAACTTAATAATATATCAAAGCAGCTACATCTCCATGGTGGTCAATGTTTATTACGACTCCATATCTATTAGTCATGTGTCGATCATAAGCGTATCGTTCATTGAACAACTCTTTTGATATGAACTAGTAGGAACGAGTCGTCTCCGAGAGTAATTATTTAATTTTGACCGCACATGCCCCCGAAAGACTCAAGTAAAGAGTAGTTAATTTTACTGAATGGGACTTAAAAAACTAAGTCACTAAAATGAACTGGTGATCCCATCACTAATGTCCATGTACCAATATTTGAAAGACCAGGGAGTTAATCTAAAACGTGAGTGCTATCTTGGGTTGTTACATAACAAAGAGTTTCATTAAAAATGAAATACACTGGCTGGAGGTTCTGATAGGTCTGCCTTTTTCTTTGTAACTGTAACCGCTTGTTGTCCTCAGGTGAACCACTGCTTCGTGGAGCGTAAATCCCATTTAACTGTGATCATAAAATTTAATTCCTGTTGGGAACTACATGCATCTTTCCTTTCCGAACTGGGCCAAAATGGCCGTTCAATAAGTTGTTTTCTTGCTGTGGTGTGCACAATCTTTTTCCTGCAGTGTCACGTAGAAGAAAGCTGGCAAGGCGGGCAGTGACATTCCCAGACCTTTGTTTTCTTTTAGGCAAACTGAAACGAGCAAAAATTGATACGGATGTGTGTGTTGCGAGCGTATCATTTGTAGTACATATAAGTTAGTTGTGTAGATGTGTGTATGTGCATATGTGTGTACTCTCATATGGCTCTGCCCAACCATACCGGTTCCATCTCAGCTCTGATTGGTTGTGAAGGGAGAGAGAGATACTGGCCCTTAATTGCAGCTCTGATTGCCATTGGTCATTATATCCATCACTGTGATGGTCTTGGAATAGTCTGGGTAAATGAGGGTTGGACAAACACACAGATACACACACATATGTGTAGACACACACACACGTTTTATGGTTAGGGTTCTGCCTTGGATAATTGGTTGGAAAAGCATCCAGCAGGGTCGCCCTGCTGTCCCCGTGGCCTCGGCTGCCATGGCAAATAACAAGGCTCATAAACATGAAAACCTGGGGGATGATCATCCTGATTTGAGCTTTGCACTCAGAGGAGAACAATTAAGGCCTATGAGCTCAAGGACTTTAGACATATAGTTAGAGCAATATCCAGTTAAAGACTTTCATTTAAACTTGGGATAAAGCATACTGCTGGAGCATCAAAGCTTTTGCAGAGCTTTGATTTCCAGTGATGAGGAAAACTGAGGAGTTGAAAAATACATTGAAAATACATGAAATACATTTTTATTATGTTTGATCACAAAACAGACAAAAGACTGGAAGAGAGCATGCCAAATGCAAAAATTTAGTAATATAGTGGTTTGCAACACCATCTCCCTGCAAGAAGACATAATATCAAGTGCAAGTTTCTTCTCTGCTGTAGTGTCCTTGAGCAGGATGATGCTAAATCCCTGTCGGCTCCAAGGGTTTCTGTTCTGTAAGCTGACTGTGCAGTCTGACTCCCCCGTGGAGTGGAAGAAGTGAAGATTTTGTCCACCGGGAATCGATACAGCATCACAGAAAATACTGTGGACCGACTTCACTCATGGACTCTCCAAGGTTTTCATCTAACACCTGTGGTGTGTTTGATATAAAAGGATCATTAAGATCAAAGGCAGAAGATAATGATCCTGATATAAACCGTAAAGTCCAAGGAGATCAATTACATTTACATTTTACAATATAGGCATTTAACTGCCTCTGTAACCCTGAGAGATTTAGAATAAGTACAGCAGCAGAGTTTGTTTCACTTCTAAGCAGCCTGTAAAAGGAAGTGCAAAAGATAAAAACGAATTATATACGCTCCTTCTCTTAACCAAATGAACAATCCTTATTAACAACAATATTTATCTGTGATTGCTGTCTGTTAATATTGTAATATTGTGTGCACTGCAATATCCTCATAGAAACAATACCTCATGCTTTGTAATCACGTAACTCTCAGGTGACTCTAACCTTGACGATGGTAAAACTGACTATAAACAAGCATAGCCATGGTTTGAGCCTAATAACGCACTCTGAGGTGTTCAGATATTGAAAATAATGTGATTCATTATTGCTTGAATATCCAGCACTGTGACATTCATTTACACTACTTACGCAAATGCAGCAAAGCAGCTGAATTACTGTTGCAACATGTTTTATATATTGGGCTGCTGTCCTGTGCAGAGACAGAAGTCAACACAATGCCTGTTTAAGCTGATTTAGATGTTAGTTTTGCATCTACTCCTCTCATCCTATACTCTTTTTCCTTGCCTCCTCCTCCCACCAGCCTGCAGCCACACACACAGAGCCATAATGAAGGATCGAGTAATATTTATAATATATATAGGTTTATAAAGAAGTCATTAACTGTCCTTGAAGCTGCATATTATCATATATCATAAATAGCTGAGTCATGTTCAAATGTATTGTTAAATCTGACTCACACGTACCTATTGATGTCATACATTTTGACATGTCAGTAATTAATGAACAAAAACAAAGAAATGGCCAGCTTTTGATCTGTTAGAGCAGTGGTTTTCAAACTGGGGGGCGCGCTCCCTAGGGGGGGCCCGGCGTTGTGACAGGGGGGGCGCGGGGCTACTGTGAACACTGTTTCCACTGTCAAGTTATGTCCAGCAGATGGCGCTAATTTTACCACCGACCACCTTAGAAACACCACAGAGGAGGGCCGCTTAAAAATGAAAATAATTGTATCTCCAAAAGGGGGGCTCTGCAAAAAAAGAAAAAAGTTTGGGACCCAATGCGTTCGAGGGTGAGGGTGCTCTGGTCGGTTATTGATTTTGCCTGTCGCGTCAGGCGGAACGAAAGCTCAGCGCCAACCGAGTTTCCCCTCCGTCACGGGACCTGGGTTCAAGCACCCCATGTTGGATGTGAAGACCAGCTCCTGGGGCTGACACAGACCCTGCCCTGTGCCCCCTCACTGTGGGAGAGGCCGGGGAAAAGATCCTGTTCCTCGCAGCACCACAAACTGCAGGTGTATGGAGCTGTGAGACTAGCTGACAAATACTTGATCCAACTGTTTTTGGCAATAGCTACAGTATATTCTATTAATATGTAACCATACATCAGCATCAAAGAAGCAGGATGTATCAGACTCAAGCTGACCTACTTAGTATCACTCCAGCTGACTTGAGGCTTATTCATACACTGATGTAAAGCAATAGAGATAGTGAATAGTGAAGCACCAAAATTGGACTGGGTGTAAAATAAGTGTAAAAATAATACTTGTAGTAATATGTAGTGCCATTGGGTTCAGAGGGATACGAGTGCAATGTGTGTGTGCGCATGTGTAACTCATATTGCCTGTGTGTGTGTGTGTTTCTTATATGAGCGCTCCCTGCAGTTGTTACTCAGTGTCTGTCAAAACTAAACCTAAGCCAGCTCTCAAACGCAGTACACACTGCAAGACACGCACTGACTAATGCAAACTACATGTACAGAGAAACACACATAGATGCACTTGCACACATATGCAAATGCTCCCTTTGTTGGATAAAAACATACAGACGTGGTTGTGTCATTTTAATATTCTCTCATTGTCGGCTCTGCTGTGTCACTTGTGTACTTTAAACTCTAAACTTTAACATCTCTCTCTCTCTCTCTCTCTCTCTCTCTCTCTCTCTCCTCCGTTCCTTTTTGTTCTCTTGCACCTCTCTATCCTCTTGTCCAACACAGCAGCTTTTGTTTGCCACCATTTTATTTTCTCACTGTAAGAACAAATAAAACTATGTGACCATAAAAGAAATGTTCTGCTCTTTTCTCCTTCAGGTTTCATCTACACATGTGGCGGTACACTGAAAGGCCGAAATGGCAGTATAGAATCGCCAGGCTTTCCCTATGGCTACCCCAATGGGGCAAACTGCACCTGGGTCATTATCGGGGAGGAAGGAAGTAGAATCCAGCTCATGTTCTTGTCATTTGCCATAGAAGAAGAATATGACTTCCTGTCCTTGTATGATGGACACCCGCACCCTGCTAACTTCAGGACCAGGTAGGACCGGTTCTTTTTTTTCTAATAACAAGTGGTCAGATTTTCAGGGCAGCATCAAAGTCATGCAAATTCATGGCAGAACATTTCTGTTTGTCCTCAGACATTATGTGACGGCAGTATGCTGCATGTAAGACAAGTTAAAACTGCATCTTACACACTTTATTTAGACTACTTTCAGTAGAAGTGATTTGTGTTCCACATCTAATCTAATCTCCATGAAAAATTAGCATGACGAATACAGCACAAACACCTGTTATGGCATGTAACCCATTGTTTATTATTAGGTTACCACTGATGTGCAGCCAGTTTACACGTCTTCAAGTTGAAGCTATGAAAAGGCATTCCTTTGTATTTTTGCCAATTAACCGATGAGCTATAATGAGCTAATATGCTTACATGATCAAATATTAGAGCTCATGAATTCAGAAGTATTTTGAAAACAAGTGCAGAAATGTGTTAGAGTTTTGGTATGAATTCATACTGTGGAAAGCACATAATTGCTTGTTATTTCAACAAATGCAACATGTTATCTGTGCTGAGATGGATCCTCTGAAGCAATGCTGTTGTGGCAGAACAAATAAACCCTGTATAGCAACAGGATGCTGACCTCGGTGTAGTACACAAATTGCCAAGGCTCCAATCGGTGACATCACGGTTTCACTTTCATTATTGAACTATTTCACTGGGCTGCGGATGCAAGAAACACTGAAAGAATCTCATGTCAGATAAGCTATTAAACGCTCTTTTCCTCATGATTTTGTCAGACAATCAATAGTGCCTAATAGCATCTGTCTGTGACTCTACTCACATTCAGCATGTTCTTTTAACCCTGCAATTAATTTGTTATTAAGTTATTAAATTAACTGTGAAATATGAGCACGCTGTCTGTTGGAATGTTTGATTTTCTTCAGGCTAAATAATGATTAAGGTTAGATTAATACTCAGGTTTTGACAGATGTTGTTGCAGAAGTTGGGTGACAAAACAGTCATTGTTAACTCTCACGTACGGATATTTTATATTGGGAAATCTATCTGACAAAAGACAATATTTTGCCCTGTCACAACATGACTCGACACGATACTGATTAGCTATTGTATTTTGGTCCTTGAATCAGAGCTTTCTGTCTTGCTCACACGTCATTATGTGGAGGCAACAGAAATTAGCAACTAACTGTGATGGAGCGCTTGATTTCATTTTGGATCCTGCGGATGTGAACATCCACCTGGAACTAATGATTGGAATCAAGAATATCCAACCAAGAGGCTCTTCTGGTGGCTCCTCTTCTTCAAGGCAACAGCACTTTCTGTGCACACTAGCCATGGCTAGTTTGATGAGGGATAATGCAAAAACCCACAGTGGAAGCTCTGCTTATGCAACAGATTCACCCAGCAAAAGAAAAGACAGCTGAAGATGCCAACTCTGTGCCCAAACAACAAGTTAATTTGCAGGTCACATGCGAGTGCTAACACAACTCAACAACACTGAACACCTACTTTCTGATGTAGCTAGGGATTTGTTTCCTCCGAACTTTAAAGTTGCTTATTTAGTGACAAACATTTAATGCTATCAGGAAATGGAATATTCATGACAAACCTTTTAAGATCCTTAAAAATGTTTTATGCGAAAACTGGAACACAAAAACTGGAAAATTCTGTCCAACACAACAGAAAGAGTACATACAAATTTGTTTTGCATCTCCCACTGTTCAATTTATACCCTGACTATTCACCTATATTTTCAGCTTGGAGTGCATTGTCAACATTAGGCAGAAGGTCCGACTGCTGATGTTATGGCTAAGGTCAGAATTTGATTTCTTTAATCATCAATCAGGCATATGTCAGGCAATTACCACTGACGTTTGGTTCAGTTGAGAAAAAAGGATGTGGATCATGGAGAGATGAAATGAGTCCTCTTGATACTTGGTCGCTTGCTGAAAAGCAATTCTCTCGCCGTGGGGAATGAACCATGTTCCGTTGGTTCAACGGGCATAATTTCTAATCAGCCAGCTGCAATAATCAACCTTTCTCAGACAATCCGGTGGCTTTTAGTGCTCAAATTGCCATATAGAGTTAATTAAACAAGGGAGCAAAATAATAGAACAGAATAGAGAAGGGTGACCATGAGATTTTCAGACGTTTTATGTTATTCCCAATTCTGCAGGGAAAATGAGAGAGAGAACAAATAGATAGGACGAGAGAGAAAGTGAACGATGCCCTCTTTGCTCTTATTGGTTGATTAGGATTTCCTGCTTGTCTGAGATAGCAGCAAAGAGATGTGCCATGTGAGTGTGTGCGCACATGCATTCACATGCATAGTTTGTGTGCGCGCAACGCCCTGTGTGCGAGGAAGATTTATGGTCTGCATAGTTAAAATCGCCCCGCTAATTAAACCAAATTACCTCTGCCGTCTTATTCTCTCTGTCTCTTTCCCTTTCCATCTCTCTCTCTTTCTCGCTTCCACACACACACACATGCACACATGCACACAGGGCAAAATGGTGATTAAAATACACAAACACAACACACGCATCATGTCTAAAAATGTATGAAAATCGTACAGCCATTGATGACAGTTTTTTCTTAAATGATCAACCTTCAATGTGATACTGCTTGTCCCCAAATCAGGATTTGATTTAGTTTATTCATGAGCTTCACCACATTCACTTTAATCAAGATTTAAAAGTGATTTTCCAACGGTAGGTTTTCATAACGAGATAGGGGCACCTCCCTTGATTACTGCATGTTCTAGATCCACGTTCCAGCTTGGCCTGTTGACAGCGCAGCAAGCAGGTTCTTGCATCTGGCTGATGAATCATGTTATTAACTGAATGTCACGTTAAATGCAGATTCAAGCTCTGTGAAATAATAATTTCTCTCAGTCCCGCCTCAGATAATTTATTGACTCTGGTTGGAAGTTGGAATTACTGGCTGTGAGTGTTTTGAACTTTGGGTGGGTCTCATCTCACCTCGGTCCACCCTCTTCACAATGTCGCTACAACAAACAGATGTGATGAATGGATCTGGTCTTGTTTGTACTCTCTGTGCCTGTAGACTTTTGAAAGCCAGGATGCATACGTACACACACACACACACATTAAATTAGTGTTTTAATGCCATCTTTAAATTGGTAATATTATTCAAGTGAATTCATTCCAAAATCAAGGTACCCCTTGTGGCGTCTTCACCGCAAAGTTGGGGGATACCTGGAAGAAATATGAGTTAATAAATATGTAATTGTACTGAGTATTCCACTTCAGCTCTCCCAGAGAGCCTTTTCTTAATTAAATTGATAAAATGTTTTAATTAGGTCGATTAAACTCTTTAACGAAACATGGTTAATAAATAATCTAATTGATTGTGTTCTTTGTTGCTCTCATAATCACTGTTGTATATGACTGGTCCAACCGGCCTTCATTAGGAAATATTAATAAAAGTATAACAAAGCAAGAGGAAGAGGGGAAAAAACAGATTATGTTGTGAGTGTATATTTATTTGGATTATTTTCATTTTAAACTACGGTACAGTGCAGGACCTATGGCATATTTATCTCATCATAAAACTGCTCAGTCTGTATGTCTGTTTTGGATGATTTTGCGAGAGACGATTTATATCCATTGTCAACAATCAGTACAGATACTAACCCTTCAGACTGGAGACTGGACTTTAGGTCTCTGCTTTTTATCCATGACAATGATCATGACCATGATCATTCCCTGTCCTTAACAAAGTAGTTTGAGTTACAGTGTATTAAACCTCATCCATACTGCACTTTCTGTGCACAGATATTATATGACATTTGCAATGAACGTTCAAAAACATTGTCATTGAACATAATCCAGGGTTTTTGTCATATCTCTCACTCATACGTTTTTGATTTGGTGGGTAGTTTGCATAGCGGGCCCTTTAAATACCAAAGCGATATGTAGATTTCTATTGTGTTTCCAGGGCATTTGTCACCGTATTAACTGCAGCTAACTTTTCATCCACAGCTTCTACACACACCTATTAATTGTTTTGATTTCACAGACTGAATTGACATTTTGCCACATTAAATAATCAAAATGACTGCATTTGTATGGAAAATGTGTAGGTATCATTCAGGTTCGCGTGCCTGGATGGAAAACATTCACTCATCACTCAGTTATAATTGTCGTAATCTAAGATATGTTGTTTGCACGGAGCATAGAGTAGCATTGTTATTCATAACATTGACCAGGTTTACGATCACCGTCTGTTGTCAGTGCGTATCATTTCAACTCATTGACGTCCCTGCGAGTTTATGCCAGTGTGAGAATGAACCCTCTTTGCTTTTATGGCTGCCTGGGCACCAGTATAATTCAATAAACTATCCATAAATGTGATAATAGTGTGCATGTTAACACACTTATTAATAATAAAGACAAAGTCACATAGAGAAATGACGAAGAATATGGCTGACAGAGAGGCGGCTTTAAGAGGAAAAGACAGACTGCGTTTGTATGTTATCATTTTGAGATATATTGGAGCCTCCTGAGGTGTGCTTGATTTATCCTGAGAGACCCTTAAACAGACAATGTGACATTTTGACATTAAATCTGAATTGTCTTCATTGGCCATTTGTCACATTATGTTGCTTATTCCTTTTTTCATTTAATTGAAATGCCAGCTCAGTTTTTTCATTTCTGATAATATGGCAAGTGCTTAACAAAGTTGCACTTATGAATGTCAAGGAAATTGATTTCAACAGGCTTAATAAGCACTTAAATAACCTTTAATGATAAATACATACAGCACAGGTATCAGTGCGATTGCTAATAAATTCAGTTTAAAGTGCTGTAACCATATTAATGTATTTATTGCCTAAGAACCAACATTTAATCATTCTTATATATAAATTTCATGCCAGACTGACAGACAAGCACCGTGTGACTGGTTTGTTTAAAGTTCAACACTCAGCTTTCCTTTGTCGCCTCAGTCCCTTTTATCCTTTCACTGTGTGCATAGCTATAGTTGATGCCTTCCTGTGTCACAAGTCTGGTGAGGTCGTGGCACATAAATTGTTGGAGCAGAAGATGCGAGAGGGACAACAAGTAGACTTTAACAGCTATCTGAGAATGAATAATGTGTGAGCGCCAAGAGGGGGTCTGAGAGTCTTTGGGCATGGATGGATAGATGGATGAAATGCAAGTACTAAACGATGGCAGAAACAGCACGTCTTGTTTTTTTGGCCAGACTTTCAGGATTAAAATAGGAAATGACCAGATTGAGGATTTGAACCTGATGGTGTGTGGGATTGACAGCATGTTGCTTATAGTCAAAAGCTTTTGACAGAAGCTCAAATGCTAATTTGTCATTGCCGGCCAACTTGCAAAATAAAATCAAAAGGCAATCATATTTTTTTGCAATTACAACGGAAAATAGGTCACCGAATGCTGAAATAAAGTCATAATGGGGTTTTGGAGTATGATGAATCAATCCACAGGAAACAAGGGAGCATCTCAGAAGAATAATTGAGAGCAATTCAAAGACTTTGAATGCACCACTTACTGAAACACTGCCTTTAGACTCTTTCATGAATAACACCAACCTTCCCACCCAGACCTGAAAAAAATCTGGTCTTATTTAAAAATGTAGAACCGGGGGGACATGCTTTGTTGAGGAGGTCTTCGCAGCAACCCACATTTCTGTTTAAAAACAAAACCAAGACAGCATGAGGAAATGAAATCATTTCACACATCCAGGGCACAAGCAGGATTAATGTATGTAAGGTTGCAAAAAGTGAGACGCATAGGCTCTAGGTTTGTTATGTTAAAAGAGAAAATGTTAATTAAGGTTACATGAATGACATGCAAATTGATACTGGATTACCATGACGTTACCATAGAGAGATATACAGGCCCTAATAATATTTTTAAATATGTAAAATTGATATTATTAAGTCTATTAGTGTTTTGTCCCAGCACTTTTCTTTCCTCCTTTCATGTCTGAGCCCTTCTCCTCCTAGCATATCATTAATGCTGCGTTCGTGTGAAGTGGGAATGTCCATTGCAGCATCCGAACAGATGACTATCTGGTGTTCTTGCCTTCAAACTCATCTGAAATGTGTAGACTCTAGGCCTTTATGCACACTTGAGATGTACGTTTATGTTTTACAGCAAGAAACTGCAAAGTCAGGCTCACAAAAACAGCTACTGAAGTTGTGTCAGGTCACCGTATGAATATTTGATCATTGCAATCTGTCAATGTCTGTTCCATCTAGTTGCTATATTTGTTTTGTGCAAGAAAATCTGTTTTTAAACCACTTACTAAAGCAAACTACATTTGTGTAGGTGCATGTCAACAGTCTGGCTGGGTTCGATCTGGATAATCTCAGACTCTGATCATTAGAAATGTGGTTAGAATATCTAGATTACATTTATACAGGGGTGGAAAAACACAGAAATTGAATATAGTGTTAACTGGTTTATTTGTGTTTTCACAGTGATTCATTGGCAAACTATCAAAGACTATCAAACAACTTATACTGAACAACACCTCACAGTAAAAGTTGACCATTTGATATTACAATTTTTGACGTAATTCTTTAAAGTTATGATTCCATATTTAAAGTGGATTATGCACTCATTGTTGTTTGGGGTTCGGCACTTTCCCAACTTTTCCAACATGAAACAAGCATTTACTGAAGACAAGTATGGATCACTGCTTGAAAACATTACCAATAGTGTAAATGCGTAAGGGACCTCCAAAAAAAAAGTACAAATAAAATAAAGATTACAAAAAAAACTTTTTAAATGTCCAGTTTTTTTGAGAAGTAATTATTTGCATGTTGTTGGGATTCCTAGAAATATCCCAATTTTCCCATTTCCCCTGAATGCAGCATGAACTTGTTAACGTAATTAACTGAGCGTTAGCTCTATTAAGTACTATTATCAATCTAATAAGCTAATGCTTACTGTACTGTGTCAATAATTTTCGTTTCATACTGAAGAAACTATAAGCTAGCATTTGGTAACCCTTAAACGATCTGCTATTGCATCTAGCGTTAGCTATTTCTGTATTAGCTAATATTTGCTAGCTGTAGCGAGCTTGCTGGCTGGATCTGAATATGAGGGGTTAACCATAAAGTGTATTCATGGATGTATAAAGAGGATTGGACTTGGTCCCCTTGGACTTAAAGGCAGAGGACAAATTTCATCGGGGGACGCAATTTGCATGTGTGTGTTTCTGTGCATGACCTACACGTGTGTTTGCGTCTCCCTGTGTGACAATAAAAGACCTTAGGGTCCGTGATTGTTGTTTCTACATTTTGCGGCCCATAGAGCAAGCACACTAGCTTTTCCTTTAGCCTCGCCTCCCAACCGCTAGGCCTCGGGCTCATTCACTACTATGTCATTCACTACTATGCCACTATGTCAAGTTGGCTTCAAAGCCTGCTTGTATGCCCTTATTTGATTCTATAACATTATTCCTGTCTTGATGGTATAATGTGACTTGTTTGGTAAATTCTTTTATGTTGTGAAAAAGAAAGCGCGGCTGGAAGCCAATTTTGTCCGGTGTCACCGAAGCAGCTCTGTGATGTGAGAGTTAAAGCTGGGAGTCCCGGGGCTGGTGGAGGAGCTGAAGCTGAGGCGTCTGTCTTTAGGCAGGTCAGTGAGTGAGTAACTGAGGTTACAGGGGAGGAAAGCAGTACTGTAGGAGAGGAGAGAGGGCAAACGGGCTGGTCAGGGTCCTGGCACCCTGCTCACTGTTGCCTTGCTCAGGACAAATAAGCATAGTGCAATGGGACTTACCCCACCACCAGACTGCCAGAATGTTTGCTTTTATGGTAGTGGTGATCCTCACAACTCTTTGGGATAGTGTTGATTGGGTGTGGTAGGTAGGCTATAGCAATGCTGCCGCTCTCTGGATGCTTTGTGCAACAGATATGATATCACAGTTATTGTTGTGTATTATGAACTTGAAATCCTGATTAATTATTATAATTTTGTAAAAGATATATACATGAGTCCCAACCAGCCAAAACAAACACATCACAACATGGTAACTCTGCCTGTAAAATAGCATTTTAATGTCTCTCAGGACTCACTCCCACACATTTGGCGTGACATGCATAAAAGCCTGGCACGCTAAATGAATCTGACAACATAATGTATATTGTCACTGAATAGGCTGAGATGCTGAGACTACCAGACTGGTAACGGTATATTTTTCTCTGCATGATGAGATGTTGTTGGTTTTGAGAAGCTAAGAATATGCTGTGGATTTCACTAAGCCACAAAGCATGTTTCATGAATATATTGCAAAGGTTTGCCTTAACATTTTATATTGCAAATGGACTTTAACACCACATGTAGCATCTTTTTGACTGATGGGCACACAATTGGAACCAGCCACCAGCCAAATGTAGATTTGCTTCACTCACCAGCCAAAAAAACAATGGTAATCTGTTGAGTGGCTGGCAAAATTTGAACATCCATTTGGCCAGTGGACAAAAAAGTTAACTTTGCACCATGTTCAAGTGTTGGCATTGACTTGGCTGATATGGATTTAGAATGATGTGCTGCATATTGGAAGAATCCTGCTTCACACCCATCAAATCCAACATCTTTTATGTCAGCTAGCTAGCTTAGAAATCAAATATCAAGAATCACATTCAGATTTGTTGTAATCATAAATTATATTCAATAGTTTTTTTCAACCATAACCTCTGCAACTGTGACTCCGGATGAGTTTGCTGAAGCACATAAAGAGGAGAGAGAAGGAAAGGCTGGAGAGTAGCGGATGATAAATAGAGGATAGGCGTCCTAATGTGGTGAGGTGTCCTGAGGAAAAGGAAGAGGAGGAGGAAAATGGATGAGCAAACAGAGAAAGCCCCAGAAGAAAGGACAGATGACGTTCAGGTAACCAATATAGCAACAGCAGAGTAGCTTTGTGCACAATGTGCATAATGCAAATGCTTTATGAAGTTTACCTATTGTAATGCCCAGCTGCACGGCACAATGTTTACATCATAGCTGGAGGTACGCCGCAGCAAACAGAGAAAAGGAGAGGAGAGGGAAATCACCACGCAGCTCTTAATCCGATGTTTGTGAACTGTTTAGGTTAAAAAATGTAAATGTGTGTAGACGAGAATGACCGTCTGGGGCGTTGCAGGGTTCTGTTGGAGTTTGCATGCAGCTTGTGCACATGCCTTTGTGTGTGTGTGTGTGTGTGTGTGTGTGTGTGTGTGTACGAGTGACGGTGAAACAATCTGTGTCCCTCTTTGGCACATACAGTAAAAACACTTAAAAACTGTTCCAAGGCAAATGTTGTTGTACAGCTCTGAGGCAGCAAATCAGCAGGTGAACTGGAAGCAATGTGGTTTGTGTAGCAAGTTGCAGCTTGGATCCAGAGCACTGGTTACACTTGTTTTCAGTGTGATCATGGTCAGGTGAAATATGGCGACATTCAGCGGATCTTAACACCTACTTTCTCAGGTTACATAATGTCCAGGGTTGCAACTAAAGATTATTTTCATTATCGATTCATCTGCCGATTATTTTCACAATTAATCGTTTTGTCTTAAAAAATGGCCAGAAAATTGTGGCTAATGCTCGTCACAATTTCCCAGAGACTTAATTTGCTATCATAAATGGCATAGAAAGGCAGGAAATCCTTCTATTTAAGAAGCTGGAACCAGCACATTTCTGATGTTTTTGCTTGAAAAATAACTGAAAAGATTCATTTTCTGGTCCTAATCGATTGATCTACTAATAGGGTCTAGCATGGTCACATTCATCATTAGATGTCCCTGAACCAACAGTGTGTTAATCTTGCTGTTAATCTGGGACTGCGTCTGTGAGAATTGTAGTGTTAACTTCAGAAAACATTTAAACTCGGTTGTAACCTTTTGTCTCTGGCTATGTGTTCAGGCTTGTGTTGCATTATTGAAATGTGTAAACTAAATTAGTTCAGGAGGCCTTCCAGAGTTTGCTGGCTTTATTTTAGTTGGGTACATTATAGCCACATTGTACATTTTGTATGCAGAAAGTATCAGGATGTTGTTTGTTTGCCATCACCTTTTGCTTTGGCTAGTCATATATGTTCAATGGAAACGGTATTCATACAGTCCTCAGATCCATTACTGTATGTCACAAAAGGCAGGATCTGTAAAATCTATTCTACTTCTTTTGGGTTGCCATATACAGGCTATTTTATTCCCTCCTTCCTGTTCCTGCCCTGACCCAGTTAGTATCTGCAATCCTCTACAGCACCAATTTTACACCTGGCTAAGTCACACCCACATCCCCCTACACACATAGGAGACATGCACACACAGTCACAAAACTAAACACACATAGAATGCACGAATGCACACAAACACGCATACAGACCGACATGCACCTGCTACACACAACGCAGAAGGAAAACACGCAGAAACACAACGGCCATGGGAAACGGCAGTGTGTGATTGGTGTGAAAATAAGCAAATATGGTCTTTTATGCCGGGACAATATTCCTGAGAGGAATTGAGTGCACTTTTTGGGGGGAAGAAAGCAAAAGGTGTATATGTAGATGTATATATGTGCGTGCGTGTGTGTGTGAGTGAGTGAGCGAGGTGTGTTTACCCCTGAGGTAGTTGGTATTTCATCTCTTCCTGCATCAGTTCTGCCCTGTAGGGGGTAAGAGGTGTGTGTGTGTGTTAGAAGATCCAAATAGCTTTGCTCAGGTTAAAAAGACAGGAAGGAAGAGAAAATGAACACGTTTTCTTTCTTTGTGGCTTTTGCTTCCAAGGCTTTTCTCCCTGTGTGCTCCCGTAGTCTGAGGCTCAGACCAGTGTTTTCCTGCTTCAAAATCAAACTTTGTATTAGTCAGGGAGCGCAATCTGTCTTACAGACTTTAGTGCAATGGCTCAAACATAATAAACTGAGAACACAGCATGACGTCCAGTACCAAGGGAGTTGTACAGGAGGCCTTAATGGCAATGTTCATTTGAAAGTAAATGCATTGAAGTTATTGTGCGTATATACAGTGTGTGTACACGAGAAATAATTGTATATCCCATGTTAGATATCCTTCAACATAGCTAATAGAAAATTGTGATGGTGTGGGCCTACATGAACTACATCAGCCCACTCGTGATGGACAGGAATAAATGTGCAAAAACCAAATAAATCCTGTCTGGACAGTGGGTGTTCATCAGGTGTCCAATTTGGTATAAACGATCCCTGCAAGAAAACTTTGAGGGATGAAAATGTTGCGTGGACGTGCTGTGATATGTGCACAGCTGCAAAGCCTTGCACAGTGTGCAGGGAAGCACTGTGGGTGTGAGCATATTTGTGCTTCGTAGAGGGATGCTTTCACTGGGGGTTGCAAAGCTATATTGGGCCATTTAGGAAATCAGTAATGTTTCTGTTTAATGTGAATGCGGTGCTAACAAAAGGGCACAATGCAGTAAATGTGTGGCTCTGCAGGGATGGTGTTAAAGCAAACACAGTTTCTCCTCTTTAATACTTTGCTAAGTACATTTTGATTTTGCAGCTTTTTGTTTCCTTTTTTCCCCAAGTCAAAGTTTACGGAGGCACAAAGGAGGGAAGACAGAGAGAAAGAAGGGTGTTATGTGTTCATTGAAACATCATTCTCTGGATGGATTCAGCTCATCCATCAGTACCTAATTTCTCTGTTTCCCATTTTTACTTTCTCTCAATCACTGTCTGTATCTCTCAACTTAAGCTTTCAGTTCATTATCCCTCCTGTCTTGATATACAGTCACAAGTATCATCTCTCTTTCTCACAATCTGTCTTTCTGTCAATGTCTGCCTTTCTCTGAATGATTGTAATTCACTCTTTCATCTCTTTGTTTCTTAATGTCTGTCTCTTTACCCCTCTCTGTGTCTCTTTTCACGATATTAATTCAACCACCCCCCACCCCACTCCCCATCCCATCTGTTTCTCTCTCAATTCCTCCTATAAATGTCATTAATTCAGTTCAGATAACCAGCTCAGTTCTTTTCAGCTCAGCCTCAGCACAGATTATAATTATAATCGCTACAATAACATTAACAGTGCAATACAATATTCAGGAGTCAATGCCCTGGGTGATATATCTCCCTTGAGTCTTTGGAGCTCCTGTTCTTTGTGTCATATTGTGGCCACTGTAGAGATTATGTCTGCGAGCTTTAAATACACCTGGGGCTGCCGTTAATTAATTTTTTCCCCTCATTTTCTGTGAGTGGTCGGTTCAGTCTTATGAGAGTAAAGAGGCGCCGTTTCACATCCTATAATAACCTATCCATTACAGTGAGCGAATTTGAATGCTAACTATCTAGCAATGCTTGATGAAGGCAAAACTTCTAAATTGCCTCAGCCCAAAGTCATAATCACTGTAAAACACCTCTATATCTTGACTTTTTACACATTCACATGATCTATGACATGACATGTGATCGGCCTGTATGGTTGTTTCTCTAATAATGGGGCTACAGAATGGTCCTAGATATAAGTCACACCTGAAAGCAGCGTTTTCCTTCTAAAACACTTTTTTTGTCAAGACTGCAAGACTATCTTCTGAATTCCGACATCAACTAGCTTATTGTTGGCAGCATAACCGCTCACTTGGAAGGACAAAGATAAGTACGCACAGTTCTCCGTTCATAAATTTCATGGGTGACTTTACATAATATGAGCAAGGCACGCACAAATACTTATGGTAGTTGGCACTTTGTCGTGAAACCGTTAGCTTGTCATTGCAAATCTGAGCGCGGCAATAAACAAGGCAATTGTGAGTGTGTGTGGTAAAAGTAATGCTACCAACAAAACAAAATAGAAAGTAGCTCAGGGGCATAATCTAATCAGAGTTTTCTTGGCAACAGCAGGATGTGCCTTTATGATTAAAGCAGCAACACTTTGGGCACTGTTGCAACATCATACGTTTTTGTGCAGCATAGCTTCAATGTATGTTAGCCGTTCAGTGGCAATGGTTTCATTACTCTATGAGTTTGTAAATGTATTGCATTAGATAGCTCTTCCGAATTTCAAACTGGACTACTGATGCTCCAAATAATTGGACTTTGATTCTGTGTGCTACACCTGGTGAGAGCCACTTAGCCTGGATCTTCTTAACCGTGTTTGTTTTGGATGGCAGGCTAATGAGAACCAGGGTGGTGTAACATGTCAGACAATATACCTTGGATAACTCCCGTGTCTGGTGGCATTGAGAGTCTTGTGTGTGTGTGTGTGTGTGTGTGTGTGTGTGTGTGTGTGTGTGTATGTGTCTGTATGTGCTTGTGTGTGTGAAGTTCCAGTAATCCCAGTGGCTAAGCTGGTAATCCCCTCAAGCTGCCCATTAGCCCCTTGACAGAGAGCGGGATGGTGAGAGGGAGGGAGGCCAGACTGGGACAACTGGAGGGGAGAAGAGAGCAGGAAAACACTGGAAAGGGGTAAACGTGGGAGGAACAGGCAAAGGAAAAGAAGAAGGATTAAAAGAAAAAGAAAAAGTAATTTTTCTGTCTCTTTCTGATCACTTTGCTGGCCCCTGCATTGGCTGTTGTTGTTGTTACAGAGATTTTGCAGCTTTTGGATACTTTCCCCCTCCACCATTTGGACAAGAGCACCAGATTTCTGTTATTTCATATTGAATTTTTCATTTGCCTATTTCTGCGTATCTCCCGTTGTTGTTTCTGTCAGTGAAATGGCATCAGCTGATCTGTGCAGCGCTGTTTCCTTGGAGTTAGTATCCTCAAGAAGATGATCCAGCTGACTTTCTGAAAAACACAATGCCTTTGTGGCTACGATGTCTTTGCTCCAGAAATGCTTCTTTCCCTTGCACAAGTTGATGTGATAATCAGCGTTTGGACTCTCACGGCCCTTGAAACCTGTAAAAAAAATAAAAAATAAATAACCCTCAGAGTTCCAGATGTATGCCTGTCAGCGATATCTCTTTCTTATTTCTGTAAAGTACACTTTCTATAGGTATGTGGCATTTGTTCAGACAACAACGCCTTGTAGCCACCCACCATCCCTCTGGAGTTTAGTAGCGAGCTCTGAGGGCAGGAAGAGACACACTCATTATATTATGACAACCACACTGAAGCTCTACTATTGTGAGTCATTCACTTTGAACACTGAACCCATCAGTACTCTCGGCTGACGTGGGATGACAGAGGAATTGTTCCCTTTAGTATGTCACATAACACGAACACAGCAACAATGACTCACTCAAACTGCGGGTGTGTTGTTTCTGTTTCCCCGCACCTCTTTTCTGTCTCCACCGTCATTTCACTGCTTCATTTAAACTTCCCTGTGGTAGCATGTCTGTGCTTTCTCTCCCTCTCTCAATTCTCTCTCTCAATTTCTCAATTTCATACATGATCCTGCTTTTAATTATACATTTGTGGTTCTATTTTATACCTTTTTTATTGAATTATCATTTAGCAAACAGACATTATTTTGTTGTCCAGGGCTATTCGACCATTTGCTATGTAGAGTTTCATGGTAGCCATAGACCCAAACAAAGTTTACAGCAGGTAATTTCGACTACTAGCATTCCTTAGGAATTACGTGAAAATCAACCGTTAGTTTCTGTGAGTGGAATGAGAGCCCTATAACCTAATAGTAGAAATAAATCCACCAAAAGAAGTTGTGCCAGAGAAAGAAATATCTAAATTTACAAGCACTCATAATTATTTTAGAAGCTAAAAATGTGTGTTGTAGCTAAAAGACCAGGAATGTTCCGATAACTAACAATGATTATATATATCGACAGTCCATCCCTGCTCGATGCCACAAACACTCAACTTTCTCTGACTCGGAAATGTGACCAACTGTCCTTCACTCTGTCTTTTTATGTCTCCTCTCCCTGCCATCATTTCCCCATGTCATTTCTTTGATCTTTTTTGAGACACGAGTCACAGTAATAAGCGTGCAATTGCAAAACTATAAAGAGAGTAAAATACATAAAATCTAAATCAATTATCGTCTATTTTATAAGAGGTATACACTGTCTTTCCTTGGGGAATCTAGCTGTCTCAAACTCTGCACTTTATGAACTTGGTAACAGTTTGCAGTACATCAAGGAGCAGACTTTTTCTGGCTCTCTGGACACTTAAGGCTACATGTATAATTAAGTTGGTTTAATTGACAAGTATGTGACACTTAAGCCCTGGGTATGCTGTCCTATTTGATTTAATTAATCTTTCTTTTGCCTTTATCCTTCACTGCATGTCAGGCTATGAGATGCTGTCAAGCTAGAATCTTGAGTTAGTTTGTGCCATCCTGTCGGCATTCTGTGCAATTGATCATTGGATTTTGGAGCATCTATCAACCTGCACCAACATACCTAAAAGTTAGGAAACTATAAAACTTCCCTAGAGGCTCAGATTCAGTGCAGATCCAGGTAATTGGTGCTGTCTCTGACCCTGCCTTACTGTACAATGCTGCTGATCATTGCTTACAATGACAATTTTGTCCATGACAGCCCAAACGGCGGTCTTACTTATAATAAAAAAAGGAGAAAAAGGCGCAGTATGTGTGTGGCTTCAGGAAGCGCTGGGGTCTGTCTTCTTCGCGTACCCCTTTCACGAATAACATAGATCTTAATTGAGTGCTCGTTCAACCCGTGTTGGAACCATTAATATGTGTCTGCTGTCACAGGTTAATCTCTGGCTGTCAACATTCACAGACTCAATAGCAATTCCATACACCTAATTTTTAAACCGCAGGGCAGTGTCCAACCCAACCCTTAAAAGAAGATTAATCCTCACAGCCTATATAAGAGTAGACTTGTAATTTGTTGCAGGCAGCAGCCAACAACATGAAATGGTCGCGTGTTGCCACATTCAAAAATCATGGCTTAGGCAGTGCGGATCTGTGTCACTGATCATCTTAAAGGTCCCATATTGTAACAGTTATAGTTATATCTGTACCGTCTATGTGTATCTATTAAACTCTTTTGTAATGGTGGTTTAAAGAATGAACAAGTGTTGATTGAAATTCATGTTGCTTTTCTGAGGGCTGCTTTCTGTCCCTGCCACACACGGTCGGATATTGCTGCTAGTTCGGACGTAACCGCGTTCTGTTCATCAGAAAATGCTCAGATTCAGCTCATTCAGAGCAAGAGGACCAGGATCAACACAGTTTGTGCTGCTCTCCCGACCAGCTTTGCGCCGATCAACCTGTCCGCCCTGACAGCAGCCACGCCGCTACTCCGTCACTCCACTAGCTTACCGTTAGCATGCGCACTGCAGCTAAAACCCTACATACCTACCTAAAAAGCATATTTAGGGATCCAGTAACACTTTCCAATCTCAGAGAATCAGAGAATAGAGCAGACAGACAGACAGACAGTAGGAGGCAGAGTGAGTGAGAACAATGTGTTTCTCTCTGCTCTGCTGCTCTCTCCATTATCCTTCAAGACAGAAATACAAGAATGTAATTAAAAGACCATGTAGTGACCTTAACACACATGCACATGCGTGAACACACACAGCGTTGATGTATCAATTAATCAATGTCTGTCACTTGACCATTATAGCTTGTGTATCCTCACTGGACCATGGGAATTATATGCAGTGTGTATGGACGGGTGTGCGTGTGTGTGTGTGTGTGTGTGTGTGTGTGTTTGCAAAATGTCACTTCACTCTACTCTGTAATGACCATTGTTATTCCCAAAATGTTGTAGGCTTCAACAGGCCCTCTAATAGGTCTTTCAGTGTGTGTGTGTGTGTGTGTGTGTGTGTCCCCCAAGTCATTAGTATGCTGCACTTTGTATTAGCCTTGTGTTGCTAAACATTAAAGCTAGATGACGGCATACGGCCTGAGCCCTGGTGCTAAAAGCAGGACCCAAACAGGGAAACACACACTGGCAACCTCAAGACATTCACACACGAAAAGGCATTTCAGTGTCCATGGGAAACAAAAGACATTTTGTAGTTGATTCTTAAAGTAGCAGTGTTGAATGAAGAGTGCCATTTATTTTCATACAATAGCAAATTAAAATCACTGACGCTGCTACTGATGTCATGGCCTGCGCAGGAACTAAAGAAATTAATTGGCTTTGTGCCAGATACCCTTTTCACTTCATTTTGCGAGAGTAAAGTCTCATTTAGTGAGCTGCAGCACATGCAAATGCTTTAACTCACGTTGTGTAAGTTCAGTATATGCTATCAAAGCAGTATATGTTACCACACTGCACACATATCCTCAGATGACTCGAGTCTCATCACTGCTTGAAGGCTACATTTTGGTTCACAATGCAAGGTTTTTGCTATTTTAAAAAACTGCGGCAGCACTTTCCCTCCCAGTTGTAATAGTCGTAATTTTAATATTCAAATGCTGTATTCAAACACAGTAAACCAATTTTACAATTTAATATTGTCTAACAACATAATATCATACACAGTATTATTGACATTAGTATGACCTTTTCACCGTTTATTGTCTGCTGCTGTCAACTTGTAATTGGCAGACTCATTAATTGGCAGAGTTGGCAGACTCATTATATTACATTTTGTAAGCAATTACATAATAAATGGCAGGTAACTGGAGTAAACAATTTTAACAATGTCATAATTATTCTACAAGAAAAGTATTTTTTAATTTCTATATTGCTAGAGAATATGTGTCAGCTCAGGTTTCAACTTGTGTGTGTGGGTGTGTGTGTGTGTATCCACTCCCATCATATTTCTTCTCTTACATTCTCCCACTGTCTCTCGCCATCCCAACTTATCCTCTCTATCCTCATCTCCCTCCATCCATATCTCTCTCGATTGGCTGTCCTTTTAAGGGGCTATCAACCCTGACACCTCCCCATTTAAATGCCAGCATACACAGGCAATCCGTCTCTACCTATCTACAAAACACAGGTGTGTGCACTCGCATGCACGCACGACATTAATGTGTGTCGCCCACATTAATGTGTGTGTCCCTTCCAGTATATGTATTCATGTGTTTGTTTGCCCCTCTCTAGGTATGCGTGTCAGGTTTAATAGTAAATGATGGGGCAGCCAGCAACCTAAACAAGCTTTAGCTCGGGGGGGGGCAGCACTCACTATCTAACTGCCTGAGAGAGAGAAAGATGGAGAGAAAGAGAGGGAGGGAGAAGGAGGTACACAACATTTATCATTTAATAGTGGAAGCAACAACTCCTTTTTCAACAATAGAAGGATGCTGTTTACTGTTACTGTCAAATTTCTTGTGAGAAAAACCAAGTCCAAGCAGCTCTGCTTTACACAACCCGTCCAGGAAGTGGCTGGCGTTTCTGCCAGTGCTCATTGTGTTTGTTGACATGACAGTTGGGTATCCTTTTTTAAAATCAGAGCATGGTGCTGAGCAAATACGTGAAAGTAATTGCACGAGTTCCTTTACATTCTTCTAGCGTATTTGTTACATACATCTGTGAAAGTTACTCGTACGGACATAGTGACAGAAAGGCAATAATAAAGGAGGAAATGTTGCAATGCTCCAGTGTTAATACTATCAACCCTTTTTATCAGAAACATCCAAACAATCACAGTCAAAAATGTTTTGATAACCTGCGAAGCATGTGAAGAACGCTACAGGAGCCGGGTTTCTAGTCCGCAATTATGGATTGGGCCTGTAATGTACGTTTGTTCATGTCGGTCAGTCTCTGCATGTTTGTCTTGGAGCCTCTGGGGCTGACAGGGGGGTTAATCCACTATTCAACCCAGTCAGAGTGTCTCTCCTTGGGGGAGCACAGAGAGCAGCGATGGCCCCTGTCACCTCCAAAGCTCTGGGACAAGAACATCCCCCACCCACCCCCCACCCTCCACCCTACCCTACCCTACCCTTTGACAAAAGGGCTTATCATCCCTGGGCATCTCAGCAATGCTGAGGGGGACTGGAAGGAACTGATGCTTGAACTGCTGGGTGCCAATAAGTGTGACATAGAGTGACAAGCACACACACACATACGGTCAGGCTCACGCATACGAGCAGGTAAGCACACACTGCTGACATATGGCAAGATAAAAGGAGGGGCTGCACATGCACGGTGATGCACCCTTTTTCTTATTCGTAAACGCACATGCAGGAACACATGCACATTGCTAAGCATATGCGTACAGACCAACAGATAAAGCCATGCTAGCAACACTGAATGCTATCTGCTGGAAGGAAATTGGATTTCTTCGCTTCCGACCCTCAGTCCGTCTGGTGTCGCTGAGCGTGTGCGTGTCCATGTGCATTCAAGCATATGTGTATGAGGCTTTAGGGGGTTTACTCTAACTTTCTGTGAATCAATGTGTGTGTGCATGTGTTGGGAGGTCATTGAGTCTGAATATTTGTTTCAATACATGATTCAGTGTAGTTTAGTTTTCCTTTGCCTCAACGGATGTGTGGTTTATTCATTTTTGAATTGTCATAGCCTAACAGTGGTCACAGTGAATACGGATTCAATTACACATAATGATTCCCTCTCACTCTCTTGGGTGTATTAAGTGTTTTATTTAGCTTATCACACGTTTTAGACTTTCGAGAGCTAACATCGCTCTCTCTCTCTGTGACGAATGGAGCCAGTCATTGAGTGGGTGTAAGGGTGACCTGGCCTATGTGTGTTTCTGCGTATCTTCTGAATTTACGCGTGTGTGACTAATTTAATGGATAGCATGCCACCATGGTCAAGGACCACCCCTACACAGATACGAACACACACATACATAGGCGTGCTGAAATACACACAGGGTTCAAGGTGGGTAGCAAATGACTGATTTACAAGACACACCAGTGACTTTTGACCACATGTGCTGTAACCTGAAAAATGACTGAGTGCATCTGTGTGTGTGTGTGTGTGTGTGTGTGTGTGTGTGTGTGTGTGTGTCACTCAGGCTAGTGTTGTTAATCTATCACTCACACAGACCCTGAACTTTGGACACAAGTACAGGAAATAAATCTTCTGGCACAAAGTGGAAGAGAGGGAAAGAGGAGAAAAGAAGGAGGGAGAGGAAAGATGATAGATCTGGTTAAATAAAGAGAAAGATGCTCTTTTCATGATTAACATTTCATTCATTCATCAGGTTAAGCTAATTAACAGAGATTCATTTAGAGTTGAAGTTCATGTTCTGATGTGCTTTTTACTTACGTTTCTTTACAGTCCTTCTTTACAGTAATTACCTGACAAAGTCCCTTTGAACAAACACGGAGAAGATCCAGTGTCAGCGTGGCTCCTTCCATTGCAGTATGCTACAAATTAAATTAATCAACTAAATATTATATCTGAATGACAAAGATAATCGCAAATTGTCTTCTTAAAGTGTTATTTAACTGTGATGACCTTCACGCTTATGAATTTAAGTGTATAATTTCCAACTTTAATCTTAGACCTGTGTTCTGAATCTAAAACTGTGCCACGTAAAAATGTCAGAGCAGAACATACAGGGCTCACACACTAAGGTTTAGACACTAATACCTCTAATTACGTTCTTTATTAATTCTGCTCTCAGGGTCTTAAATAAGCTGTATGTCTCCAGTTAGACAACTATCGTCACTCAACTGGTTCAAAGTCAGAAATTGGTCTCCAAATGAGGCAAAGGATCAGATACATGTACAACCCGAAGTCAGAAACCCCCCCACCCAGTCTGAACAAATAAACTAAATGTACTCCATGGTTTCTAGATGTGCATGTGTGCGTGTGTGTGTGTGTGTGTTTCTGAGAGCTTGTTTGATGATCATATGAATATTAACTAGACACACTACATGATGAAACAGCACTGAAATAAGAGAAACTGATGTCCAAAAAAATAAAGTAAATACACCATTCAAAATACTAACTTACATTCCTGGAGTGTGTGTGTGTGTGAGAGGGGTTTGATAAAACACAGTCTGCATGCCTGTTAAATGGATCAAAGTTAATTTTGGAATAAAATTGCCTTTAAAAATAACGTATGGATTTTGGAGAGAATGTCATTTAAAATAAGTTGGTTTCACTTTACCGTTGATAAATTGAGAGAGCAGTCCCCCATGAAAGCATCCTCTTCAACTTTGTTTTTGTCTTTGTATGTCTGTAGCGCAGGATATTAAAATACAGCACAGTATCATTTGCATATGGATATATTCTACAGTTTCAACGATTAAGAGGCTTAAGAGGATTACATGAGGCTATAGGGTAAGAAAGTGTTTTCATGTATTCTCATAATTCCTCCTAAATTTAGTTGCAGGTCTTTTTTTCCCCACAAACAAACACATTACTTTGTCTAGCTCTCCCCTGTTGACGTCTAATGTTTGCTATGATATGTTTCAGTCATTAGCAAAAACATCCCTTTTGGTGTCTTCCCAGATTTGTCAGATTGTGGGGTATCACACTTGTTGTGGCACATCTGCCAAATTAACTATTTTGTGTCATCAATACACTATAATCTTGGACAAAAGACACAAACAGTTTTATCATTTTAAAAATTGCAGTTCAGGTTTTCCTGTTCACATTGAAGACAAAAGGACATTATGCACACTGATTTATTTTTGCTATGAGTGGGAAGACAGGCAGAGAGAACAGCGTGAAGAGAGGGAGTGGGCAGAGGGGCCTTATTGGTGCACACGTGGAAAGCTACCTGTCTCACGGGAAAGAGAGACGAGTGGAAAGAAAGTAAATGGCCACGAAATTGACACAGTTACCGTACTCCCAATGGAAAGAGACAGGAAAAGATGGGAGGAAAAGATGGATAGAAGAACATGGGGAGAGACTGGAGAAAGAGGAGGTTCAGAGCATTTCGGTTTGTGGGGTCAGGCCTTGGGTCAGTCTCAACTCAATAAAATGCACACACACAGGACCGCAGATGTACACACTTTCTCTAGCTCGCAGACAAACACGCCCAGTGGTCTCTCGGTACTCCTACTTTGGTGGGTAGGGACTGGTAGCAACACATACTGACACCAGCTGAGGGAAAGTAAACAGCCTTTAACATCCAGGCTGTATATAAAGACACAACACTGAGCTCCTATCGCCATTAAATCTGGTGTGAAAAAAGGAATTAAACACCCCAATTCTGTTTTCCATCTAGTACTTTGGCCTTACACTTTACATACCTTAATACATTGACTAAGATTAAGTTACTCAGCAATAAATTATATCTGTAACACATAGATATGTTTGTACTTCATACAGTGTGTTAGATTATGACAGCAGAATTCCATAGCAGCTTGGTCTACCTGAGATCTAATTTAAATATTAAAAATGTCACTGTCACTCTGTTCGTGACAGCCCTGTATTTGACTATTGTGTTAAGTGTTTAATTGCAGTAATCTGTGCTTCTGCTCTTCATAACGGTCCTTTGTTACTTGGCTCGACTGTAAAATAGTGATACAATTGTGGTGGCGTGATTCTACATTTAATGCACATAGCCATTTATGCTTAGGTTAAGGTGCTGGCCTAGGCACGTAGTAGTTACCGTTAAGGTTGTAATAAGCCCTTAGGGAATGTTAATCCTAATGGCAGGCACTACAGCACAGCCCCATCAATATCTATCCCAAGCATATGCGAATGCATCTCTGTAGGTCGTAATCAGATGACTCACTGATGTGATTAAACGATGCAGTTCACATCAGATTTGATCTGAGAAAAAAAGATTTTCAACCCAACACAAAACTTTAACTGTGTACTACTTGTCTCATTCTGCAAATCCTTCATTCTTTTATTTAAGTTTTTACAGTTTATCTCTTCAACCCTGCCTCTCCTCCTTTCACGACGGTAATAATAATGAAAAATCTCTTTTCCCTGTTAGCAATAAAGAGACCATCAGATACAAGGGAAGGAGAGAGAGAGAGAAAGAGAGAAGGAGAAACAGAGAGGTGTGGGGGGGTCTGACAATTGCATTAGCCAGGCTGCATGGTTGCTTTTTTGGAAAAAATAATGTGTGTGTGTGTGTGATCGTGTGTGATCGTGTGTGTCGCCCCTTATGTTTGTGTATGTGTGTGTGAGAGCAGAGAAAGCACTCTGCTGATATTAGCTAGTTCTTCATTCACTTGTTAATGTGATTTCACTCTATAGATCACACACACACACACACACACACACACCTACACACACACACGCACACACATGCACACACAGACACACACGCAAGCACACGCACACTCCCACAAGAATAGACCTTGAATGACAGACACCCTCTGTTCCATCTCGCTTTCACTTTCTGTTAAATAAATTTGGGCTTTACCTTATAAATCTCAAAACACATAAATCCAGAGGTAAATTGTTTCACAGGAAATATAGTAGACTGAGTGTGTGTGTGCGCGTGTGTGTTGAAAGTTTGTTTCTGCAGGAGTGAAGCATTACAAATAAGATATTGGAAAGGAAGCGGAAGAGAAAGGGAATGGATTGAGGTTTATTTACATAACTCGATAACTCGATATTTTTTTTTATCATGAAGCTCTTTACAGTGCCATGACTGCACGCACTGTTTTAAAGGGATCTTTCATTTTCTTTATATTCCTTGGCGAATGCCTTTTGGAACAACAGATCTTGAATTCAAACTTGACAAATATATGTCAAGCCGCACACGCATTGGCACGGACATTTTGGGAGAAATAACCGGCCAAAAACATGCAAATATGTGGGGATGTGGCCAACTTTTACAACTTAGATATCCAGAGGCTGCAACCGTAGTGCTAGACAATTACAAAAAAAAAGCAAGGTGAATAATGTTAAAAGGAGGAATGCGTTATTAGTAGGTGGCAATGGGGCAGGCTTCAGTCATTGCCAAAACTCTGTGGCAAAAAAGCAACAGGAAACAATTTCAACACACACAGAAGGCACAACCTGCTGTTGGATAGTTGTAGCCACTGAATGATGGGCGACAGAGCAGTGAGCTGTTTGAGGAAGTGGCATCGCAGTCCAGTCATCAATGTATTTGTGTTAGTTGATGAGCAGTCGTGAGCTAGCTAAACCGTATTTGGTGTAACTAAACTAACTAACTAAAGTCATTATTATTGGGCCCTGAGAGAATATCTGCTAACATTCAGAAGTGTCTCGGTCCTCTTAACAGCTATAAGGCCGGGAGTTTTCCCTCTGTTTAATGTTAAATTGTACTGCTAATTATTTTATACAGCACCTTGTAACCTTGTGTTTTGAAAGGCGCTTTATAAATAAAGTTTACTTACTTACTAGTGTGGAGCCGACCCTAATTTGTGATCTGGGTAACAGAGGGACATACACATGCACATACACTGTATATGATTAAGTGCATTAAATCACATCTGGGTTTTATGTGCAGTGGAGACACTTGGAATGACGAGTTTAAATGGGGCCTAATGAATAAAAAGTATCACCAATATGTCCCCCAGGTCAGATTACGTGACACACAATTCCTGTTTTAAGAGGCAGTCTGTCATGGTCTGTGTGTATTTGGTTCTTTGTGTTTCCTGTTTTATTTTGACATCTTCTCTGTTTAGGTTCCGGTCTTGTGTTTTCTGGCTTTGCCACGTTGGGTTGATTGTTTTCACCTGGCTCCCTTTGCTCACCTGTTTCTCATTGTCTTCGTTAGTCCCTGTGTGTTTAAGTGGTGATTCTGTTCTCGCTTGTTGTTGGGTTGTTGTGTTCGTGTTCCTCAGTACGTGCGGTAGTCTGTTATGATTCCTAGCGTTGGCCCATTTACTCTTGGTTTCTGGATTTGTCTTGCAAGCTGTCTCTTGCATTTTGGATTTGCCATTTGGTTCTCAAGCTTTTTCTTGCATGTTGGATTTTGCCTTTTGGATTGCAAGTGGTTTCTTGCATTTTGGATTTGCCTTTTTGTTTTCTACCTTTTCCTCCCAGCCTTACCTGATCTGTAAATGTCTTTTTGTTCCCTTTAATATATCAACAATAAGACTTACAGTATCGCTGTCTGTGCTTGGGTCCTTTTTTTTTTTTCCTCCTGCCACCAACGTGCCTCGTCATCGCAGGCAACATGACATTCGTCATCTTTACTCCACGTAAGGATCCATCAAAATAGAATTCATTGTTTTTATTCAGCAACTACTGTACAATTTAAAAATGCACTATTTGGCACAACTAAAGAGAAAATACCTTTGGACAATACGCTGTGTGCCACTATTTTAAATTTGTTGGTGTGTCACAAAAATGTAGGGATGGATCTACACTCATGATATTGCCATTGCTGCCTCTTCTTTTACAGATTGCAGAAATATTATATATTTATAGACATCTTTTGTCACTTCCAAATTGTTTACAGTAGCACAGCTGAAATGTTTGCATGCAGAAATACTTTCCTATTGAAGCTAAGCATGAGGACACACTGCTTCCTTACGCTGTGATGTGTTTACTCTATGTTGGGAAACCTTGTAAAGATGGGAAGGGGTAGGAGGTCAGGAAGGGCGGTGGAAAAAAGTAGAAAGGTGAGTCTCTTCTTTTTTTTTTTTTTAAAGGATAGAGATGAAAGATATATTAAGAGGAGATAATGCTTGAAAAACAGGAAGGCAGCAGAAACCGAGAAACGCAGATAATGTATAAATTAGGATCAGAGGGAGAGATTAAAGAGATAGTTAGGGGGGGCTTTTAAGAAAGTGGCCACCATTTGTGCTTTGAGTGGTATTAGACTAGATGAGAGAGGATGAAGAAATGGCAGTAGGTCAGCTGAGAAATTAGAATCAAGACAGGAGCGATGGAAGCATGTAAGACAGGGTGAAGCACAGTTTTCATGAGCAGGAAGGTAGATGGACATAATAATTTGTGAAAAGTGCATGTACAGGAGGGAAACCGATTTAGCAACTGAAGAAAAATATGGGAGATGGCGAACAAGAGACGAGATGTGGAGAAATAGAAATGTTAGGAGAGGGCCGACAATGAATACAATAGGAAAAGGGGGTGAAAGAAACAGGAGGATGGAGAGATGAAAAGACGAGTAGAGGTGATACAGTAGGTCCATAATGGAGGCTAAAATGTACCAGGGAGAAGATGATTAAAGAAGGGTTGAGAGGAAGAGTTGATAGAGGGCTGAGAGAGAGAGCAGGTTCTTGAAAAACCGCACTTTTTTTTTTTGCTGCTGGAGAGCTTGATAAATTAAAACATGGAGACGGAAAAAAAAAAAGAACAGCAGATGAGTGCAAGGACGGGGCAGAAGAGTCTCTGCATTCTGTGAACATTGAAAACACTTTATCATAGCTGGAGATGCATGTTAGGCCAGAACTTCAATTCTATGGATTCCTTGTTTGTGGCAGTTGGAGGTCACAGACGGACAAAATTGGAACAACTCACAGTTACAAGTATTACTAGGAGAAGCACAATGAGGGAAGAAGAAAACGCATAACAATAAGGTAGTAAGGGTCTGTCCAGAACTAATGGCGAACTAATGAGAAGCTTGGTTACAGAAAAAGAATCAAGATGACACGTGTAATACGGAAAGATACAAGAGATTTATGTTTAGCCATGAGGGAAAGTATTGCAAATTGTACTCTGGCTGGGGTGGAGGGGGAGAGGAGTGAGTGATAAAAGTGAATGCAGGTTAAAAACTAAAGCAGAAAGATCAAAGATGGACAGGGTGGGAATTAGGGGTCAGAGGTGACGAGGAAAGGGTGTGAGGCAAAAGAGGGTGATGGGGGAATAAAAAAAGGTGGCTGTCAGAATGCCAGGGAAAAGGAAAGGTGGAGAGGAAGAAAGAGAAAGTGGGGAGGAAGTGTGCAAGGGCGGTGGAAGTAAAGAAGGAAGGAAAAAGAAGAAGTTGGGTGACTTAACGCTAGAGGAAAGGATGGTGCAAGTGGATGGAGAGATGAAAGAGGAAGGAAGGAAATGGACGAAAGGATGGCGGCGAAATTAAAAAGGGAAGAATGGTAGCTGCAGGACAAGAAAAGAAATGTGTCGCAGTGGCAGCAAGGAGGTTTGGCTCGTTTCCATACCGGGGGAGAAAAAAAAAGCTTGCCTTCCATTCCTCCTGCTCTTCTTCCTCAGTGAATTCAAGGAAGCTAACAGCTGAAGGCACACCTGCAGTTGTGTGTAAGTTGAATTTTGGAGGACGCAGCCAAACATGTGGACTACAGATTAGAAGCAGCCTTGCCTTCCTACTTGTCTGCTGTTTTATTGATCTCCCATCTGTACACAAACCCATTCCTGTGTTATTGGTTATGCACTTTTCTGTTGGTACACTTTGATCCTGTGGCTCGATTTTTATTTTTTTAAAAGTCCTTATCAGTGGTGGCTTTTAGTGCAGCACTTTATTTTTTTTATGATTTTCAAATCATGGAGAGTTGCTTGTGTTCTATCCAAGGTAGTGAAGTAAGAGCTAAACCGGCACAGTATGAATAGTAAGAGAAATTCCTGGAAGTCATGATGTGTCTTGTGTCTTATGTGTCTTTTTGTACTAATCTTCACTAAACAGAAGACTTAACTAACTTACTTAAAGCTGGCAACAGAAAGTGAAATGCTTAGATTATAGATTACATCCATGTTAACCACATAACCCACGTAGAATTTGACGGACATTTCAGTTTTTGGAGCTTTATGAGTTTCTTGATCAGTGATAACTGGGTTCAAATAAATGATCGCTGAGTATTCAAGCCTCTTACAATATCTTCTGCGCTGCTCTAAGTATGCACTTCTTTATGTGTTTATTTGATGAATGTGCCTGTTGAACGCATCAATATGCTAATCTCTTTGTTGCTATAGGTTAACAAGCTGCAAGGCCTTTTGTGTAGGCAACAAAAGATTATTATAAGCATTGCGTTTCCTGAATGTTATGTTAATTTGCTGATAATGTCAACACTTCTTCTCTGTGTTTCTACAGGCTAACAGGGTTCCAGGTTCCTCCCCCTGTCACCAGTACAGGAAATGTCTTCTCTTTGAGGTTGACCAGTGACTTTGCCGTCTCGGCACATGGCTTCAAACTCAACTATGAAGGTTAGAAAGTGTGTGTGTTTGTGTTTGAGTGTGTGGGTTGGTATGTGAGAATATTTGCTAGACACATTAAACTTGGAGAAAGCAGTATTGTACTCATAGAACCTTCAAAACCTGTGTTCTTTTTTGAAACACTTTACTATAAGTCCACCTATTTAGTATTTATAAGCAGTATATTATATGAACATTGAATACATGTCGTTTATGGCATACCTTTTGTTGGTGCAGACGTACAGTAGAGTGCATGGTTTCTTTTCGATTAAATTCCTTTGAGAGGCCACTCGGATTCTGAAAGTTTTCAAGGAGAACTGCCACGTTTTTCCTTCCCGCTCATTACAGGAAAGGACACCCTAATGGGTGACAAGTTCATTTCTTTTCAGCACGGGAAGCTGTCAAACTTACCAAATCCAGAGAGAGAGGAAAGCATGGGCAGAGCATGACAGAAAAATGAGAGCAAACTGAAGGCTCTATATTATAGACATGCAGGAACAGAGACATATTGTGGTCATTTTTATATCGCACAACACCAATCTACCAGATTTTGCAAATCGATCCATTCTGACCCTCAAGGCAAATGATTGGGCACTAACTAAACGTACCTAGACGCTTATATTATCCAACCTCAACTACATCAAACTTCCTGTCTGTGACACATGGGGTTTTATTAAACATTGGAGGTAATTTTTATACATAAAAAAAAATCAGTATTATATAATAATGGTAACACCTTGATATACCTGTTTGAACACAAAGAAAAAAATGTGGGAATTGTCTCCAGGGGGACTTGGCCCAGTCCAGGGGAAGCTAAAGCATCCCCTATTGCCCTCTTCCTTTAGGGCTGGCGTAAACACCATGGTACCATTTTCACAGATGAAAGAAGAGATATGAAAAGTGGCGGTTAAAATTAGAACTCTATCTATCGGCTCCATCTCCTGTGTGCATTAAAGATTCCAGATTAGATTTAGATTAGAAAAACTTTGATGTCCTCAATGAGGCGGTTAGTTCCAGAGCATAAAACTGAAAACTGTCTACCGGAGGCACACACAAGGCACTGAGCAAACCAAACAAATAAGTACGCAATTATGTAGTTCCGTTTACTGAGCAGGTCTTTGACATGTCAACAGCTGACAAGGCGACAGTACTGTCTGACCCACGTGGTTGAAGGTCATATATATGACCCCGTATGTCCTATACCCCATCTTAAAACTATAAGACAGAGTGTGGAAAGAACATTAAAAAAAGGTGCACATACGTAAAACAATATTCTGAATTAGAGTCAGCCGCTGCGGCAACGGTCACTGCTAGTTATGGCTTGGTGATATGGACAAAAATGGTATCACTAATTTCTCTTTTTCACATCAGTCAATATACTGTATATCAGAACATGACAAACACTTGCCAAATAGTGTAACATTTCACAAATCAGCGGTATGGTAATTTCTTACTTTCACTGTGTTTTCTTCTATGTCGCTCATTTCGGTTATTCCACTCCCAACTACAAGCCTGTCAGATACTGAGTCTGGCACCAGAAGATGCAGCAATAAGCTGGATGCCAACCGCTCTAAAACTAGATGAAGAAGACGTGTCTCTCTGTTCCTGCGACATGATTGGCTTTTTTATTTGCGCAACGTGATTGGCTCTGTTATATCTGGCTTCTGATTGGCTTTTTTATTCCTGGGATGTGATTAGCTCTTTTAATCCTGGCTTCTGATGGACTCTTTAAATCCTGCAAGGTGATTTTTATTTCTGCGGAGTCTGTTTTGTTGAGCTATTCATCCCATAGGTTGCTATGCCATGTGTTCTTTGTGGTTTTGATGCAGAAAGTGCTAAAGATGTTTTATTGCAAGAAACACACACATGCTGACACACACAGATGTGTTCACTAGCAAAAGTTTGTATTTGTATTTGTTTTGTGTGTGTGTGTGCCCGACATGGAAAGAGCATCCAGGGGACGTGTGTGTGTGTGTAAGGGAGGGAGGGGGGGTTGGAGAGACAGAGACAGACCACACTTGGCATTAACTAAAATGCAACATTAGTCTGATGATCCATCTGTTTTTCTATATTCAGCATCTCACACAGTCCACAACACACAGCAAGGCTGCAAAAGTATCCAGACAGGAGGAGATTTTCTCAGAAGGAATGATCCACCCTGCTTTGGACAATTTTTGGCAACTCAGCCTTAGTCCATGTAATCCTTGTGCCTAATCTGTTACTGGATCCATTTCAGATTTTCGCAGACATTGCCTTAGCATTTCTAGAGAAGAGTGAAAAATACCTGCTCATCATCATTATTGAAGTGGAAGTGTTGTTCATGTTTCACATGCAAGAATGATGGGAAGCTCACTCTGATGCGACACATTGAATTTCTGTAGAAAACACGAAAATGCAGCGTAAATCAGAGGTGCCCTCTGTTGCGTGCGTACTGGACCTCGCTCATCACGTACTGACAGCGTCTACTACTCTTCTGCCATTAGCTACTGGTGCTTTATTGTTCTACACCATGTGCAAATACAGCTAATAATACTAAACATTTATATGCCATTGACAATTCACACAAAATGCCATAAACACACATTACTATAAATACTCATGTGAACTCGTTTTACAGGCTCTCTCTCTCCAGGGTATCTCAGCTAAACACACAATCAAATGTCTTTCTTTTACAGGGATTACAGGTAAGTAATGGTTTAGCTGTAGAACTACTCTCCTTTCAGGCATAGACAGGTAAGTAATGGACAACATTTACATGAAAACACCAGGTAAGTATTTAACATTGTTCAAGTATGCATAATGATATGAACTTGCCTTATCACCAATTTAAACCTTAATGCTTACATGAGCTAACACCATTTAACTTAACAGTATTCTATACTAAACATTAGTCACTGTAGTTCTTTCCCTGTGTACTTGCATAAATTACAATAAAAGCATTAACAGTGAATATTGTGTGGACTATTTTGAAAATTTATACCTTCAAAACACTGTTTTTAACCCAATGGCTGTAAAGGAATAGTGTGGGCAGTAACATTAACATGCTAGCATTTACAAGCACAACTCTTACAATTAAATTGTATTTTTACCAGAGTGAATTTAACTGACATCTGTGACTGACATTTTAAGCAAATGCATATTAAATTGAGCCAACACTTCCATTATTAGATTGTATCTAATTTAAAGGTCAGTATGTGAATTAAAAAATAATCTAAATCTGGTTAACAAGAATGAGATAGCATAAATGCTTATTAATATCAGGTATAAATGCAAAGACCCTTCATTAGATGTAATTATGAAGATAATGCAGCTACAGATCGCACAGGTGTTAATGGGACCCAAGAGTTAAGCTACCCCCCCATGCGTGATGTAAACTTTGATCCTGCAATTTTACCATGCGTAGATTTTAATCTAACCAAGCAAGAATTTATCAAAACTAATTTAATTTCAAATTATTTAAAAAGAAAAAGACTTATCCTATAGAAGATGAGAACAATAAGCGGATTAGTGCAGGTGTTTCTGACTGCTGTGTAGAGGGAGCCAACACGAAACTCTGGAGAAACCAGTGAGCTCCAGGTCGAGACTGAAAGAATGAGACCGAACTCACCCTTAGGGATGGGAAGTGGAGGACTTAAGAAGAGTCCTTTAAAATTGAAATGAGCCGACATCATTTGGGCCTCTGACGCGGAAGCCTCCTGGACATCTTGCATTGGAGTTATTCCAGGCAAGTCAAAATGGGAGGCCACCCTGGGGCAGACCCAGAAAATGCTGGAGGGCTTTTATATCCCACCTGGCCTGTGAACGCCTCAGGACTCTTGCCTCGGGAGCCCGGGAGGAGCTGCCCTGCTTGACCTGCTGCTACAGCACCTTGGAGCTGGATGTGCTTTGGAAAAAGGATGAATGGATACATGGATTAACATACTGTACTGTGGGATCTAAGACAAAAACAGTGGTACGAAGTTATACATTTTATCCATGTCATTAAACAGAAATCCACAGGAAACGTGCATTAATTGATCGCGATATAGGGAGGAATTTTGCAAAGGTACAGTAGTGTGGCTCTGCACTATTCTGCCTGGTGGGATCCACTTTGATGCGATTATTGGACTCCTTGAACATTTCTTCCCCTTCCTCTGAAGACTGTCAGGTCATAACTAATTCATACGCCAGCACATACCATACAGTGTGTATATGTGTGTGAGAAACAGAGTGATGTATTATTTAGCATGATGTCGAAGGCAGCTTGATATTGTGCTGATGAGACAATATCGCAGATTATCACAGCACTTAGAAGCGCAACCACACACACACACACACACACCCACCATTCTTTCTCAGCACGATCGCTGTTGAATCATTCTTTTTGTTTCCCCTTACTCTCTCCTCCGTCTCCTTTTGCTCCACCTTCTCCTTGTTCGTCCTCTTTCATCGTCTCTCCTTTGTATTTTTACATGATTAGATTTGACCTTTATTGACATGGAATTATTTTAACTGAATAAAGAAAAGGGAAGTAAACAAAATAGCAACCCAATAGTGAGTATTGCATTATATTATCTGCTGTGCCACTGCCAGCCTCAGAACCCGTCGGCTATCATCGCAACGATTTAGCCTGTGGAGGCAACGGCCAATGTTTCGGGGCTTCCTGTGTAGCCATCCAGATAATGGATATCCGGGCCAAGGCTTGCTCTTCTGTGCAGTAGACTAGACTTCAGACTAGACTGACCTCAACACTGTGTGCCTACAAATGATAGAAATTGAATAGATAATAAACCCAACAACGCAGTAGGAGGCAAAACAGAAATAAAGGTTATGGCTGTAATGAATTGAATTATATTTTTATGTAGTTTTTGGCTTTTATTTGATGTTTGTGTGTCTTGCAAATGTTATTGTTAAATGCAGCTATGGCTAAAACGAAACACCTGCATTTTATGTATAAATCGACAGCCACCAACAATGTTTTACAGTGTCCATTTTGTCTTTTATTTCTGTGTGTTTAGCTACCACTTTGTATTTGTGTAACATTGATCCACCTTGGAGCTAATGAGCAGCACACTCCTCAACTGTTTGACTTCACAAGCAGCCTAGGAAATAAGGAGGAAAAGTTTGTCAAGTAAATGAAATGAAGGTTAGATTATGGCAAATTTGGCCATTTGCCTGTAAGGACATCACTCCCTCTGGCTACATAAACCATGTGGTCAATAGCCGCCCTCATCTGTTGACAAAATTAAACCAAGTTTGAGGCAGAAGCGTGATGTTGTAGTTTAATTGCTTTCCACGTTAGAATTCTGTATACATAAATGTCTTACAGTGAGAACCCTTTCCTAAATTCTTCATCTCCTGCGTCAATTATATGTCAGGCTCGATAACTATTTGCCGGTCACAGCAGTAAACACAAATCAACGGCATTCAAATCTCACATTGATGAGTCTGATCAGACTACTGTGTGCATGGCCACTGAAACCGGCCCCTCAGAGGAAACACTTTATGAAATGTGAAATTTGAATGATCCCGCAGCTCATTGGGTTATATCTCGGTTAGAAAAGTGTTTGCATCCATATCTAGAGGCAGCTGTTAAAGTGGCATTCCACCATTTGTTTCTCTGGGTCTCTTAGCCCTTGCCAGCACTTGATTGATTGATTTGGACTCTTGTTTCTTTGACTCGAACATGATCTGAGTGTAAAAGTCAAATTTGTGCGTGTGTGTCTGCTTACATCCGAGGGCATGCATCAGTGTGAACAGTGTTTGTGCGTCCGCGATTGCATGCATATTTGATTGAGGCTCTGGCTCCTCTGATCTTTATCAAAGAGGCCTGAGGGGACTGGTATAATAATATCCACTCTATCTATCTTCCCTCCATCTGTCTGTCAGTCTTCTTTCTCACTTTCTCTCATTCAGTCTTTCTCTCCCTCCCTCATTCAACAGTTGAATCCAGGTCAGTTAGTGGCATCATGGGAAAGAGAAGGGGGACCTAATAGTGGAGGTTGGTTGAAGGAGCTGCACCTTGATGTGATCTTGAAGGTGATAATATTGTAATAAAGAATATATATAACTTACTTAAAGTCTAGATTTACAGATGCAGATCCATTCCTTTGCCCATTTGTGTATTATGACGCTGCTTTTTTTGCAAGAATATTAATAAACTTTAAGGTTATATAAAACTTTATTTATGTTTGCTCCCAAAACTATATTTTAACTTTATCTCGAATGCACAAACTGGTGCAACAAGACATCATCAACAAAGAGCAGGCCTTTGAACACCTTTTAATTTTTTTTACACATTTAACCTTAACCTTATATAACCTTACATACATTAATTTACTAATTTGTTGCAATGTGATGGATAAATAGAGCACGACAAGTATTGAATGCAAAAGGAACTACAGATCTTGCTCTTGTGCTTCAACAACTTAGAATTACAGTGATTGGTCGGGAGAGGAAATGCAGTTTCTAGTGTCAATAAGGCAACATACTGTACACATAAATCAAGATCTTTGCCAAATTTATTTATGGATATCTATATTTATATCTGCACAATTTTAACAAAACTCTCATTTTCTTTCTTTCTCCTTACGCTGTATCTCTATTTACTTCTCTCTGTTCCCTTTTCCCTGCAGATTGTACACAGCTCAATACACATATTTAGCACCCACAATACATCCAGCACAAAAGCAAACATGTCTGAGTGCCTACACAAATATACAACTATGGCTCAGCTCATACATAAGAAATTAGGAGGAATATGTCAGTTCTGTCCCTTGAGAGTGAGAGTGTAAAGTGGTTTTACAGTCCTGGAGAGTCTTTTATATATGTGTGTTTGTGCCTTTGTATTCCCATGTGTATATAGCAGGCAAGGATGAAGTATGTGAGATTTGAGAGGGGAGGAAAGGAGTAAGATGGAGAAGATGAAATTAAAAAGGAAGGGAAGGGAACTGTAAGAGGAAAAAAAGAGAAGAAAACAATTAGAAAAGCATATCTGTACTGAGGGTGCAGAGGAGAATAAGAAATAGGAGAGAAGAGGAGCTCCCTGTAATAATGTAATGTGCTCTATGCTTTCTAGTTGAAAAGGAGAAGTCAAGGCTGTTTTAAAGCTGTGTGAGTGAGTGTGTGTATGTTCATAAAGTGGGAATGCAGCTCCTCACTGCTCCAACCACTGCAAGGTCAGCGTCAACACAGGGGCATCAATCAAAACAATCACACGCTCACACACAGGAGATGTTAAGAGCAGATTGTGTGAAACTGAATTTAAAGGTAAAGATTATCTAACAAACCACAAGCCTGCTGACAGGACTGGGACACGGTCGCATATCTCATTGTGACATTGCATTGTTTTACATGTAGCGCTTCCTTCGTATACCTTAACACTGGGGACCGGCGCTCTGGGTTCGTCTATATAACGCTTCTTCTCCCCTTTCCAATATTCGCTGTTATTTTGAAATGAGCAGTGGACCTTGGAATATATAGTGTAACAAAACAAGACAATTTAATTTCCCAAGCCATGCCAAATAAATGAAATCACTTCCGGACAGCCTGTGTTAAACTGTACCACACGAATAAATACATAAATGAATTCTCCTCTTCAAATACAACTTAAATACTCATCCAGCTCTAACCATATCCTCAGTAAACAGAAATATTCTTCACACTCTAAATAGTTAGGACACAAAGTGTAACCTCTGCTATAATCAGCAGTCATAATCCCTTAACCCTCCATCACAAATAGAGAAGGCTGTTAGAGCCTAATACTGAAACATGCAACACTTGCTAGCTCAACTCAGTTTCACACAATAATGGGGTGTACAGAGGTTATGTATGGTGGATCCACCCATAAAATAACAAACCAAAAATGCTAGCAAAACCAACAAACCCAAAGAAACAAAAACCTTTAGACAACATGCCCACAATGTTGAAGATGTGAAATGTGAAACAAACAAGAAATAAGTAAAAAAAAAAAACAGGAAACTTGAGCGTGCATAACTAATCGCCCCCCCTAAAGTCAATACTTTGTAGAGCCACCTTTTGCAGCAATTACAGCCGCATGTCTCTATGAGCTTGGCACATCTAGCCACTGGGAGTTATTCCCCATTCCTCAAGGCAAAACTGCTCTAGCTCTTTTGAAGTTGGAAGCAATTTGTAAGTTGTACCACAGACTTTCAGTTGGATTGAGGTCTGAGCTTTGACTAGGCCATTCCAAGACATTCAGATGTTTCACCTTTAATCACTCAAGTGTTGCTTTAGCAATAAGCTTAGGGTCATTGTCTTGCTGAAACAGTTTCCCAGTCCATGCCAATGAAAAACATCCCCACAGCATGATGCTGCCACCACCACGCTTCACTGTGGCTGTTGCCGTTTTCGGGGTGATGAGGTGGCAGACATGGCGTTTTTCTTGATGTCCAAAAAGTTCCATTTTACTCTCATCTAACCAGAATACCTTCTTCCACATGTATGGGCAGTCTACCAGATGCCTTTTGGCAAACTCCAAACGTGCCTTCTTATTTTATTCTGTAAGCAATGGCTTTTTTCTGGCCACCTTTCCATAAAGCCCAGCTTTGTGGAGCGAGCAGCTTAAAGTGGACCTATGGACAGACACTCCAATCTCTGCTGTCGAACTTTCCTCCTCCTTTGTTGTCTTTGTTACCTCTCTAATTAATGCCCTCCTTGCCTGGTCCATCAGTTTTGATGGGTGGCCCTTCTTTGGCAAATTTGTGGTGTTGCCATTTTTTAATAATGGATTTAATGATGCTCCGTGGGATGTTCAAGGTTTTTGATGTGTTTTTTTATAACCCAACCCTGATACATCGCCAGAACTTTGACCTTGACCTGTTTTGACAGATCCTTGGTCTTCATGCTGCCGTTTGCTTGATGGTGTTGCAGACTCTGATGCATTTATACTAAGATCATGTGACACTTAGTTTGCACGCAGGTGGACTTTATTTCACTAATTATGTGACTTCTGAATGCAATTTGTAGCACCAGATCTTATTAAGGGGCTTCATAGCAAGTCATTGACCTTTTGTGTAGGTCAATGACATAAAATTATAGGAGTTAATACGACAAAATTGGAAAAATGGCAAAGGGGGCTGAATACTATTCAGGACATAGCACTAAAGCGTTGCCTGTCCCGAGCCAGAAACATCATTAGTGACTCCTCACACCTACACCATGGTCTGTTCTCCCCGCTGCCCTCTGGTTAGAGGTTCTGCAGCATTCAGTGCAGGACCACAAGGTTCTGTAACAGCTTTTTTTACTCAGCCCATTAGAATTCTGAACTCTTAAATGGACATTGCTCTCACCCTTATTCTGTTTTTAGTTATATATATAATATATATATAATTACTGCTGTGCATTAATGTATATTTTTATTATCCTGTATGTGTGTACATATGCGTACATGTGTGGGTGTGTTATTTATATATATATATATATATATATATATATATATACATACAGTATATGTGCCTATACGCATCTCTTTTTATAGATTTTAAATAGATTTTATATTGCACTGAGCCTATGCAACGAAAATTAATTCTGTATACACTTTTTGCATACTCGAATGACAATAAAGTCATAAGGTCTAAAGTCTGATTCTAATACTTTTGCCACAAGTCCAGAAAATGAAGGAGCGTGATACCTGGTAAACTTATTCGATGATGGGTTTATATGGAGAAGCTGCCAAATGTTTTAGTGCCTAGAAAGAAAAGGTTTCTAACATCTAAGATTGCCCAAAATATAGTCATCAGTCTGATACTTGGATAATCTAATCAGAGTAAAGTGTAGCGTAAAGTCTTTCAGTGCCTAGATTGGCAAGATTGGAGTTTGACACTAAAAGAAGTCCAGCAAATGATATATTGATCTCATATCTGAATGGTATGAAATACTTTTATGATGGAATTATAGCGAATAGCTACCAAACCCCTCTGTGCTGGGACAGGATAGAAATTACATCAAATGATATATTGATCTGATATTCAGGTCTGTCAGACAACCGCTGGCCACCTGACTAAAATATAGGCAATCCCGGTACATAGTTAATGTCCGTGTGTGTGGAGGTGTGCTGCAGTAGTGTGTGTGTGTGTTTTTGTGTATGCGAGTGTGTGTTGATAATAATACGGCCTCCTGGCCAATGTCAGTCCATTATTCAGCTTTATATCAGCCAACCAATCAAACGGCCTCCCTTCAGGGTCACCACCTCGGCCCATCCAATCAGCTCCTCCTGCCAAGCAGGAAGGAATGTCACCTGATTAGCATAACCAGAAAATGAGCAGGGTCATGCTGACATGGCAGTTTCTGATACCGTGAGTCAGACAGCACTCCGAGGCAGCATTTAGACAAAACGTATTCCTCAACACTGTCAGCCAATCAAGGAGGATTTTCACCAAATGTAACACCATCCCATAAAATGTGAGAAGGAACATCGACAGAATGATCTCTAACTTCCTTGAGCTGCATCTCATCAGCAGATTTCATTATTTAAGGCCATTCCATGGGGTTTTTCTCTCAATATTTAATCATCTAATTAATTGTTAAAATGACTATCAGCGCTGTATTCTCCAGCCCTTGTGCTCTGCTTTCTATCAGCAGATTTTGCTATTTCACTTTCCCACTGCTTTTAGTATCATAACTACCGTCTCAAAGAAAGGATAAAGGCAGTATAACAAGTGGAAAGTGCAGTAACACAGCACTTCTACCTTTGTTTGAGAATAACTGATGCATTGGATTTAGTTTTTTCCCTATAAAATTGATTTCTAAGCATTTGATACAATCGGGAGTAGGAGACTTATAAAAGTTTCTTCATAATGAATATGTTAACATAAAGTATAATAACAAGATTACTGACTTTACCCTAAATAGGACAGGCTTGCCATGTGTTTTACACAACTAACTGTGGAGCATTGCTCAATTTAATAAATGAAAGAAGGGGAACATAGTATCTTAACACCATATTTTAATCACATTCATTTGGAACAAACGCAAGTACATGTCATTAACATAACTCCTTTACTTTGTAGAAGATAGGAGACAGAGTTTTTGCCTTGTGATGTCTGCGTTTGTCACAACAGATAGATGCAATTATTTGAGAAAAGAACAACTTCTGTGCAAACTGATTCCCCAGTGACTGAGAGCCCCCAAATACACATGAGCACACAGACAACACACACAAACACAATGCCATCATGTGCTATGAGTAAAATATGTTAGCCTTGTGCAGGGTTGTGGTTGATGCTGGATTCTACTCCACTAATAGTACAACGACTGGTTGACAGAGGAGGAGAGAGATGAAAGAAGAAGAAGAGATTAAAAGGAGCAGGATGGAAATTAGTTAAAAGAACTGAATCAGGACAGAGGCCAGCTGCTTATGTCTTGAAGGCTGAAACCACATCGTACATTTTGAAGTCACTTCAACAAGAATTATTTGAAATGAAAGCCAATGTTAAACCTTCCATTGATCAGCTCTTGGATCAGGGCCCATGCCAGGTATTTAAACCAATCAACTAACACAGCTATAGCAGCTTTACTCAAAGTCAGGGAATATGGTTCTTAGATCCTTATCATTGTTGAACCTCAGTGGAGTTTTGTGAAAGGTAGAACCTAGAATTTAGGTGTTGGTTTTCCTCAGCACTCATAATTGGGAGTAGCATTTTGAAAAAAACAAGCCAGTTGTGTGTGAGGTAATGCAATAATTCTACACCGTCATTTACATTCTGCTTGGTTTTCAGACACTATATAATCACTGCCTTTATATGTAAGATGATTATTCAGCTGTGTATGTGTTGGTTGGTTAGTTTCACAGTTAAGGTGAGCTTGGTAGCTTTAAATTTCAATGTGTGTGTGTGTGTGTGTGTGTGTGTGTGTTTGTATGTGTGCCTGTATCTGTCAGTCAGCTTTCCAGGGGGTCTCTTGATGTTAAATTTAATAAGTCACGCTACAGTAACCGCAGCTATTAGATATCACACACATTCTGGCACAAATGCGCACCCACAAAGCTAGCTAGCTAGCTCACCTCAACTGTGCAGCCAAGCAACACACACACACACACACACACACACAGATGTTATTGGCACAAAGTGACGGCTCTCACGCACACACCCCCGCTCGCTTTTATTAAATATGCACAGTTTACACCAGAGTATGGCTGAAGTGCTCAGTCACTGGAGACACACGCACACACACATTGACAGTAACCGTCTCTACAGGCAATAATCTGTACATGGGTAATCAGTTAATGTTTCATACACCACTTAACAGCATTAACCTTGCATTGCCCTCCGTTGCTGTCTGCTCACTTGGTTTCTGTTCGTTTAAGGACAAGCAAATGGTCTGTCTGAAGGTATTAGAGACGTAAGAAAGTGACTACAGTAAGAGCGACGCAAGCCCCTAGCGACAGAGCTGTTTATTACACCCATAAGCCCATAAGTCGGATGGAACGATCTACGGCATTAACAGTAGTTGAGCCACAAGTTTGTCTTGAGTATAGAGTTGGAGGAAAAGCCCTGAGAGGGGCTGAGTAAGTTTCTTGGTGAAACCTCTTTTGTGCAAAGTTAGAGGAAAGCTTATGTTGTGTCCAGAATGGTAAATGCTTTTGCGTACATGCAGACATTTCGACCTGATGGTTGCGGAAAGATCAAAGGCTCACTAAAATCAATTCATTATTGAATTATTGGCTGGGGATCATGGATCTATACCAAATTTCATGGGCAGCATTGCCAGTGGATCAATGTGTTGGATGGACAAACTGGCAAAAATCAAGACAGCTCTTTGACAGTACTGTCTCCAGCACTCATTATCCAAGAGAACGTGTATAACTTAGGAACTGTATGTGTGTTTGTTATTTTCAATGCCATTGCGCCCTGAGAGAGAATGTGATGTTGTGGTGAAGAAGTAGTTGGGTGGATGTTCAAGTGTAGTTGCAGAGCACAGCTTCATACAAAAGCAATTCATATGGCAGTGGAGGTTAGTTGGTACATGAAGTGTTTGGGTGGGTTTGAAATGGCAAAATGGAGCTGACCGTCTGCCAGCTTTAGAACAACATGCCTTTATCCCATCGAGTAAATCACCAGTTCCATACAGAAGATTAATTTGGTACTACCCTCTCCTCTCCTCTCCTCTGCGCTCTTCTGTAATAATTAAATAAGGCTGAGATCAAGGTCAAGGGTTTTGTTCGTAGTTATCTAAGTGACTGAAAAGCCTTAGACAAATGAGAGGAGATAGATTGAAAGAAAAAAGAGTTGATCTGAAAAGAAATCCCGTGTGTGTGGTAGGTGAGAGGAAGAGTATTCTGGTATTGATCAGCACAAAAAGGCCTTCTGAGAAGACACACTCATTTACTCAGTTCTGTTCAATGGCAAGTGTGGCATCTGATTCTTTATCATTTTTAAAAATCTGTCTCTCTCTCTCTCCGTCTCTTTCCTTAATGGATATTGATTTAGTTTTAGGAACATACAGTAAGTTTCTATCTATTGCACCAGTTGTGTCTTGCTAACCTCTGCTGCTTCTAAACTCTCTCTCTCTCTGTCTCTCTAACAACCTTTGAGGTGAACCTATCTTTCCGGATGACAGTAGCGTGAGTGTAAGTACAACTCTGTGTGTCTGCGTGTGCATGTGTCACAGTGCAGTGCAGCTTTAGCAGAGTGACAACGATGTCAGACACGTAACGATTTCATATTGGCTGCTGGCCCCTGAGGCCTAATGACCCATTATTGATCTGACCAATTAGCATTCACACCTTTAATTAATAGTGAAGCCTGACGTGCACTCTCAAGCGTTTGCACACACACACACACACACACACACACACATGCATATGAACACACACATACAGAGTTTTAATTAATAGTGAGAAGAGGGGTGGCTGTGAGAAGAGATAAGAGAAGAAGAGAGGGAAAGAGTGGGGGGTGGAGACATGGATGTGTTAGACAGAGACGATTAGGGTCAGTTAGAGAGAGAGAGAGAGAGGAAAGCAAATCAGGACCCCGACTTAAATCAGTGCAGCCCTTGATATAAGGCCTAATGGTATGTCAGAACTCAATGGTATACTGACTTTTGAGAATATAAACAAGCTTACCTTTGTGCATTGAGAAAATTGCTAATAATAATTCTTACCTCTATAGGTGTAGAGGTGATGTCTAACACACACACACACACTTTGTTAAACTGTCGTGAAGTGAATAAATACAGCGCCAGACAAAAATATAATGCAACTAGCCATATTTCCCAGCATTGTAATTGCCTGTAAACACTGGACCATGTACCATTTTGCTTGATCAAGTCTGATAGAGTTGATTTGCTCTGGTCTTAAGGAAGACGGGGGCAGCCTTCTCAGGTCAGATCAAACGATAACAGATAGCGGTATTTTCAGTTTTTCTTTGAATGTATACGTGTGTGTGTGTATGTGTCTAATGAAGTTCTAATGGCAGGATGTCTTTACAGGGAAATGTAATGGTTAACTGAACCAGACCTCAGAGAAACATTGATTAGCGCATCAAGGAGCTATCCCCGCACGGACGCACACCCAAAACACACACACACATACACACGTCTTGTTAATACGCTTGCAATGACATGCACGAACAAACACACACACACACACCACTGGAGTGGAGGTGAAGTGGACGTGGAGTGGACGTCCCCATGTTTCTTTGTGAGCATTCAGCCTACCGCCATTATCAGCTCATTCTGGTACATACAGGGGAATTGCAAGGCTGTAAAAAAAATAACTACGTAAATCGTTTTATCTAACTTTCTTAGATGGATATTCTCTCCACATAAATGAATTGCTGTAATTGTGTATTTCTATCATAAAAGTTTATACTTCACTGCACTACAATTCAAAAAAGGGCCATACTGTTCACTTCACAGCATTTATGTGAACATGTATTCTTATTAGTGCTATCTTGCAAATAATCTTGCATGCACAGTACCCAATACGACTGTGTATATTTGGCATTGAGCTGACCAGTATCACAAAAAGTAGACAGAGAATAACGGATAAATTCTAGGCTAACTACCAGTGGTTGAGAGAAATGGGGTATTTTCTGGGTATTTCTATGGCATCTTGGCAATCATCTTCCCCAAACAGAGCTCACCAGCGATCACTCCATTGCCAAATAAGCTAGTTCTCGTCCGGACGATTCTGTGTCAGGTACCGTCTCTGTAGACGGCATATACTGTCCTGCTTATGTGCTGTTCTGGCTGCAGAGAGGATCACCAGTATTTACATCAGGATGCTTGAAGCTGCTTCGTGACTGTATTGACTATAGATTATTATTGTCCACACAAAACATCAAGACACCACTAAGGCACTAAGGCAACTTTGGTGTGTGTGTGTGTGTGTTGGACTGTCTGTGCTGTGGCGTGTAATAAACCCAGAGAGATGCCAGTGTTCTGCTGCTCTGAGTCCATAATGTTTGATCTCCACTAGAATCTACCCAGTTGTGTGTGTATTAACTTCACTAATCTTCACAGCTGCCAGATGATCGAAAGCTTTGAACAGCCGTTACTCTGTCTGGGAGCTCTCTCTTTGTCCCGCTCTAACTCTCCCTCAGAATCTCACTGTCTCTCTCTGACACACACACACACACACGCCTTCTGCTGCCATTTAGTCCATTTCCACTCCATTAATGTTTTCATAATTAATCATAATTGCTTGTAATTACACCATCGCCCAGCTACCAATCAAAAGCAGTTTCTGAGCGGATGTGCAAGTATAATGTGTGTGTCCTTTATTAGTAAAGTTAATTCTTGTCCTTGACTCTGTATGAAGGGTCATAAGAGACAAAACAAACCTAACCCCAGACATATTTTTTTGCTATTGGATGACGTCTGTGAATGTAACATTCCTATGATATCCGCTAATGACAACTAGTATGGATAAGGAGTAGTTAAGGTTTTGCAACTAAAATGGTAATGCGAAGATGGCGGTTGTATTTAGAAAAAGCCAACATTGGTGTGAGACAGACCACAAACCCAGGTCTCTGGTGTAAAAGTCTCATGTGCTAACCACATATCCACCACCCTGACCCCCGCACCCTGTCACATTCTCCTGACTACATACACAGAACACACTACTTCCTGCAGCCCTGCATCCACAAGACTGGAGCAGGAGGCTTGTTGATTGTTGAAAATTATTACACGGTACATTTTTAAGTAAAACAGCAGAAATCAAAAGGTTCCATGTCTTGCACGGTTGTTTTTTGGATTTTAGCTGTTAATGCTACACCTCCTGTCCAAATTATGAGCAGGTATGGCTCTGGCTCTGTCCCTTAGGAGCCAAATAGGGAACCAGCATTTTTTGGCAACATGATTAAAGCCGAGTAATTGTGTCGACATCATCAAGCTGTCAGTTTTAACCAAAATGCAGAGTTGTGGTGGAGCATTTTGGAACTTTCAGTGTTAAGTGGTCATGTAATCACAAATCAAGTGGATGATTGGTGCAGAAATGAAACTGTGCTGTAATTTGCAGAGGTGGATTATGGCCATTATCTTTACACAAATACTGAAGAGGCGTAGTGTTTTTAGATACTTATGTCTAAATTAATTCCATTACTGAGAAGTTTAGAACTTTACGCCACAAATTTCTGGCATGTTCCTGTAACAATGTCTTAATGTTCATTAATTTGGCTCGCCATGGTCTGAATCATCTACTTTAGTTCAAGCAAGAGAGCTTCTCTTACTTGAATCATTAAATGTGCTTCTATCATGAGGACCATTCTCCTTGAGCTGAATCCACCCTCAAAGTTCAGATCTTTTTGTGTCTGTTATTTTAGTCTGTTATTCTAGTCTAGTTATTAATAATTTAAAGTTACTTCTTTAGGCCCTAGACCAGGACATGAAGGAAGAAAATCGTGTTAAATGACTAGTTATGTTGCTGGTGCTTCTGCCGCGCTTCGCCGCAGGAAGTCGTCTCAAGACTCAAAGGGAATTTGTTTGGAATGGAGTCCGCAGTCTTATCTCCTGCTGTTCCTCTTATTGGACTGTGAATGTTAATGGTTGGAGGAGGCCAGAAGTGTGGGTGCTTGTTGTACCGCTTGCATTGTTGCGTATCTTGCCTGCCATCATGTTGTGTAGTGGTCTGTTTCAAAGCTGTGAAGAGCCGGTGTTTATACCAACAATGAAGGGGAAAGTGTGCTCTGCCCTAACTACGCTTATCAAGCAGTGACCACTATAGTTGGCATGCTGTAGTCTAACACACATATTTAGTGTTGGTTTAAAATAAATGGTAAAATATAAAGCATTGCATTCCTTCCTCCCTCAGTTCCTGCCTATCAGTCTTTCTTTTTTATTAGCATTTTCTCAGCGTGATCCTTCATAATGGGGCTTTTGGTGGCATTTTACATGTTGTGCTGTTAATGCTTTGCAAGAGAAAGGTGTCACAATTTTCAACCGGCCGATATCTCATCTTGGCATTCATCTTTTTATATTAAAAAGCATACAGCCATGTAGAATAATTTCACATGATCCTATTCGTGATTGTTGAGAGCTGTCAGAGTTAGAATTTGAGGAAATCGCCTGAATCCTAGTATGAATGACAGATGCTTGACAGCTCTGCAGCAACTTTCTAACAATTGAGGGATTGTTTGAGGAAAAAATATCCACTGACAATAGTACAAATATATGGACATTTTATATGGACACAAAAATGCCTGATTTTTATTCAACCATAACACTGCAGTGTTTCCAAAACTGCAATGTATCCTCTTTATCCTCAGCTGAAGTTTTGCTCAGTAAATTGAAAGTTCCCAAAATATCTATAATGCAAACCTGCTGAAAACCACATTTAATAGGGATTCTAGTCACATGCACACATTCCTGCTTGGTTTGCTGCACAAAGTTCCTTTAACATTGATTGAAGCACGTCTATACTGTGTGCTGTATGCATGAAGAAACAAACGCTTACAAAAGCTGTTAATCTGCTGTTTAGTTGTTTAAGCAGTCAAATCAGTTGTATTTGTATTATGAGAAATAGCAAGCATGATGGGGCTAAACCAGCAAATAAATTGAAAGGGTGTGGTGAGCCATGACAAATCTCTCTTATTGCCATGTCCGTTCAATATTAATTGTGACATTAACAAAATAAAGATATTTTTTAAATCAGTTTTTCTACGTCAGTTCATATTCAATTCCAAATGGCATTTAACACCAACAACGCCAGAGGCTTTTGATTCAGTTGGTAATGGTAATCCATCGCTGTGAACAAGAAACTGCCAGTCGTGTTTTGCTGAACAACCTTATAAAAATCTTTTTTTCAGGTTTATTGGCTAAGGATGTACACACACAGAAGGAATCTAACTCCGGTTTTATGTTGCTCTCAGTGTACTTGCACACAGATCCAAGAACAGTTTACAGGGAGATAGAAATAGACATACAGCTAAAACTAAAACAACAAAGCTACTTGCTGACAAAGATACAGCAAGTAGGTGAAACAACATACAATGTCTATACAAGTCAAGTGTAACAATACAAATAATGCAAAAAAATAAATATTGGCTGCATAGATGGATTTATTTGATATACATGAAGTGATTGGTTGTGTACAGAATATGTATATACATGCCTATATACACTATATACTGCATGCAGGAGATGTTTGACAGTGATGGATGATGTGTACATAGTAAAGCACAGTGTGTATTTTAAACTGTAAACATTTCATTTGTAGGTATGTGGATGTGATGGTTTTGGGAACCCTGTGAGAGCTGAAATGAAACAATAGGACATGCCTAACTTCTCATATCTCCTGTCCGACTTCTGTATGAGCCACTCTCCAAAATAAACTCTTAGACACAAAAGCAAATAATCCACAGTGATGTATAATACTAAGACGAGAGGATCTACATAGAAATAGTATTATAAATAGTCTAATGTAATCATGACCCTAAATCTGTGTTTTTGGCCACTTGATCACAAAAATGATGACTCAGGCTATAAAATTTCGTTAACTTAAGGGACCAAAAAGTGTTTTATGACGCAAGTTATTCTCAAGTCTGTAAAAGGACTTGAATAAATCAAACTGACAGGCAACTGACTTGGAAGTTGACAGCCAGTGAAACCTTGTATAGATCTAAGTGCCCCAAAACACATATCTGTTTGTTACAGAGCTCAGGACACATTCATCTCTCCTGTTCCACCCCTTATAAACCTTACATCTTTTACGGGCCATGTCTTGAAAACAATTTCTGAAAATCATTTTTCAGAGGTGGTTAATGGAAACCCATGCAACATGGTGTCTTGCAACAGATTCTATGCTTTATTTTCAAGCGTTCCGGCATCTAATATGTTCCGGTATAAAACTTTCTTCATTTTTTTTTTTTATAGACGTTACTGCTGACGAAGGTGTAAAACATCCAGACTCATTGAATCATCCTTCACTGGATCTTCCACTCTTTCCCTTTTCTGTCTCTCTCTCTCTATCTTTGCTGTCCTTCACTCCCCCTCTCCAATCCTGCAGCCTGCAGTGTCATCTGTCTCACTAAAAACTATGAAAGCATGGCAGCATTCTCCGTTTTAACACTTTTTGCTCGCTTTTTACCCACCACTCAGTTCTTTTCTCCCATCTCGATTCTTCTGTCTCGTGCTCCCTGTACCTGGACTCAGCTGTAATTGTTTATCTAGGGAGAAATAAAAGCCAGGTAAATGGTTAAGTGTGTGAGTGTGCTGGTGTCTGCTCTACATGCAGAACTGTGTGTGTGTGTGTGTGTGTGTGTGTGACAAATGCAGATAGCTCTACAGATGGCCCATAAAACCAGCAGCTTGTAATGAAGCAACTGAGACTGAAATCATGGTTATGGTAAACTGGGGAGAGACAGAGATAGGGATAAGAGAGGCAGAGATAGATAGATGAAGAGAGAGAATAGAGAGGAGGAGGAAGTGAGTGTAAGAGAGAATAAATAAGAGGGCAGGCAGCAATAAACCATGAAAAGGAGTGTGGTATAGCCGCTGGCTACTGAATAAACCAGTGTAATGAAACTATGTGTTGTTCACAATAAACTAGGGAGAGAACGAAAGGAAGAATAAAGGGATGGACAGAAGGGGTGATATAGCGGTATGGTTAGAACAGGAGCGCGAGGTAGAGAGGCAAGGAGCTGGCACGTCGTCAAAGTTTTTAGTTGAGGTTGGAGTCAGCGACGAGCATGAGGGCAGGGGATGGGTGGAGTGTGACAGGAAAAGACATTGAGGGAAATGGGGGAGTCCAAAAATGGGACATGGGAATGAAAGATAAAAAAAGAAGATGAGACAGATGGGGGAAAAAGGGAAACAGTGAAAATGAAGCAAAGGAAACAGATAAATCGGCTCCGTAAAAATGTGATGGAAGCACCAGTTAAAAACCAAGTGGCTAAGAAGGGGAAGTGTTGGTGTGTGTGTGTGTGTGTGTTTCCGATAGTGCCCTGAACAACCAGCAGACCTGCAATGTATGTCTGTGTGTGTTGCTGAGAGTAAATGTGTGTCTGATCAACAAACATCCTGACACTGAGTGGGGCCACACTGACTGGCAAAATCAATAGGCCAACAGGTCGCAACACTAGGCCAACCTGACATCCAATCACAATGCAGTACAGGGGGTTGCCACAGTGATGGATGACCCAGTGCGTGTGTGTACGTGCCCGTGTGCTAACGTCCAACACTTGTTAGTGTGCTTTTCTCTGTAACTGTGCATCTGTGTGAAGATAAGGATGATGGCGGCTGGAAGGGGGTCTATCAGGGTCTTTAGCAAAAACGATTTCCCTCTCTTGTTTATGCTGTCCATGCTCCGTGAGCATCAGGATTTAATATACCCTCTAAAGAAAACCTTAAAGAGAAGCTTATTTCAACTAATTACAGCACATCAGGGCATGCTTGGGTGTTTTTGCTTTTCTGCAAAGGAAACTCACTTAGATGCAAAGATATTTCTGTTATTAAGTTATTTTTGTTCTAGTATCTGTTTTTAAATGATGAAGCGTTCGGTCTAGTGGACCCCATTCACATTCTAGATGGATGCTAATAATAAAATGGTAGTAAGTTTCATTTAAAGGACACTGAAAGCCTGTGTTTGCGTGAGACCACTGAGAAAGGCAAGAATGTCCACATAAACCTTGGAGCAGTCACCAGCAGTGTGGCTACAGTGGAGGGACGGAAGAGAGCGGTGGGGTGGGGGTGGGGGTGGGGGGGGGGGGGCAGTGTAATTGAAAAGGTATGACAATAAAGCCCTTGTATAAATGAATCAATCAGCCAACTAATCTAAGAATCACTCAATCGGTTCATTTGCTGACATCAGATCGTCTCTACTCACTGTCTGCTTTGTGAATGATAATTACATATTTCTTGCCATAAGCATGGAAAAGATCCCCCTGCAGCTGTACTCTAGCTTTTCAGTCAAAGATTATTGCACATTTTTCTGAAGTTCGAAGAGTGAAGCTCTGTAAGGTTTTCTGAGTTTCTGGTGTTTTTCCACCTCTAATTCGGGAGCATACTAAGCATAATCTTTCTTACTACCGCTGTTGATTTCTTCTAAATCGCTTTTCACTTTCTCCCCCCCTCTCCCCACCCCTACCCCCGTCTGAGTAGTTTCATAGTTCTATCAATCATGTTTGGCATCCTCTGTCTCTCGTCTTTCTCCCCACCTCCCTCCTCTTTCTGGCTCTCTCTGCTCTTGCCTCCCCCTCACCATATCTGCCTGTCTCCCTCTCCCTCCCCCCTAACCCCCTAACAGTTTCATAGTCGTATCAATCAAGTTCAAACAATAAGACTGGAGTTGGTCCCTGTTCTCCCATCTACTTCCTGGTTTATGGCTTGTAATACCCCTTCTCTCCCTCTCCTTCTGTCTCCCTCCTTTTCTCTGCTGTGTGTGTGTGTGTGTGTGTGTGTGCCAATGTTTATATGCACACTTGTGCATATGTCTTAGAAACAGAACTGTAAATGTATCTAGAGGGAATAATGTGAGTAACTATAAAGCACTCTGATATTGTCTCCCTCCCTCTCTCTGGGGCTGAGTTTAGTCGGCTTTGACTGGGAGTTCATTCAAACTATCCTTTTACAGCCAACATGCTTGGCAATATATATGTATTTAAACTGCGTCATCACAATGCAAGTGTCTTTCCTATGAAACTCTGGTTTTAATGGTTGACACAGTTGGTGGACTGTGGCTGTAAGTGCTCCAGAACAGTCTCTGGATTGGACACATCACTGAGCATGAGCTGGGTATATTATTTGGTTGAGTGACGGTCAAGTTAGCGGAAATACATCGTTAAACATTTTAGTACAATTAATTCAAAAGAGAAATTGAAAAAGCCTAAATCCTTCTCCCTTTCTCTTTTCCGCCCCTCCTCTGCAGAACTTCACAGTACATCTTGTGGAAACCCTGGTATCCCACCCAAAGCAGTGCTAAGTGGGGGCGGCCATTTTGCTGTTGGAGACCGCGTGCAGTACAGCTGTGTTCCTGGTTACGTTTTAGACGGACATGCCACGCTCACCTGCATCACCAATGCTGGAAACACTGCCGTCTGGGACTTTCCTGCTCCGATTTGTCGAGGTATGGACGACTAAGCCTGCATGTGAATTTGCACGGATGTATATGAAGAGTTTTCTTCTAAAGTGAAAATCCATTGAATGTGAAACTTTAATACTAGCATATAGTGTTTTCCATTTTAAATAACAAATTACTCTTCGATATTATAGAAATACTGATCTCCATATAATGCTTTCCTAAAACAAAATATATAGAATTTTGGACGAAAACCCTTCATATAATTTACGTGTATGTGTGTATTTGTGAGAGAGACAGAACGACAGACAGGCTGCGCATGTGTATGTGTATGAGTGAGAGGCAATCCAAGAATGCTTTTGCATATAGTGTGTGCTTGTAGTGTGTGTGTCTTTTTATGCTTTACTCTATAATCAAAGGTGTGTGTGGGAGAGAGGCAAATATGCGCAGTGTACTCTGTATGCTATTATCTATTTTTGGATTCTTGGGGTAGGTGTAGATGGTCTGTTGCAAAGCTTTGTATGCTATGCCACACTACAGTACGTATGCTGAGAAAGAACAGTTTCACTCTCTGCATTTGTATAGATTTGCATCCCCCATATAGTGTAGGTGGATGCACATCTAGCGACTTGTATGCGTGCGTGTACAGTATCACAAGCAGTGCTCTTTAAAAATACGTTTCAGGTAATTCACATCGAAGTGACAGCAGCAGAAGCAGCGTCTAAAATAAATTATACACAGTATAAATAGCATCTTGTTTAATGGATTCTCTTGTCCTAATATAAACACTGTAGATAATGCTTACATTTAACTTAACCTCCATTTTTCATGTTTTATAGTTTCTTCAGATTTCTGCGAATAACTCCCTGTTATGGAAAGGGCTGCTTGTACAACCAGTCCTACAGAGAATCACACCCACGGTGCAGCCGCTGACAGCTCATTGTTTTACTTTGCCAGTCCATATGGTTGAGTGTCAGCAGATATCATTGGCCCCCATTTATCAAAAATTGTGTATCCAGTACTCAAACTCGCCAGAATAAAAAAGTGATTGTTAAAGAAAGTCACAGGGACACAGATTGTCATGGGTTGCATCTCCCTTTGTGGCTATGTTTGTTGGCTAAACCCGGGAGATGGGCCTGTTGAGTCACATGATTGGGGTGGTGCTTTAAAAATGGAGGCATTCTGAAATGACTGCCACCAACATGGATGTGAGAAGCCAGATGGCAGCTGCATTGGCACACCAGCATGGGAGGGGCTGTACTGACAGAGCCACAAGTAAAAGAAGATCCTGTTTGACAGCCTTAACACCATCTGCTCCTGACCACAATATGGTCATGGGTGACCACACCCTTCAAGGCTTAGAAAGATCGAGGTAAACAGGTAACTTCATGTTACACTTTTTCCTATTCGTCTGCCCTGAGCTACTTGGTTGCTAGACTATGTTTTGAAATAAATTACAGTAACCCTATACGCATACACTATTCACATATATATGGTCGGCTGTGACTCAGAAGGTAGAGCAGGTTCTTTAATCCCAGAGTTGGTGGTTTGATTCCCACCTCCTCCTGTCCACATGTCAAAGTGTCCTTGATGCCAGCACCTTGCATGGAAGCTATGTCGCCACTGATGTGTGAATGAGACCAATCTGTAAAAGCGCTTTGGGTACCGTTAAGGTTAGAATGCGCTATAAAGTCCATTTACCATATTGATACAATGCAGGCAGAAACAGGGATTTAGTTAAGATTTGAACGTTGCCGCTCCACCTGAATGTATTCAGGGTTGTGGATCTGATAAGAACCACATGCTCAGTCATCTAGAAGAGCACGTCCCTTAACACACAGCAGCAGGCACTTCACAGAGAGGACTCGAACATCACCATCCTCCCAGGAGAGAGGGGGCGGACTCATAGTATTGAACTTGGAGGACTATCAGTTCACGGTATGTGCACTCCTTAGTGATGCAAGCAAGTGATAAACAAGAAAGATACCACCAACCGCTAAAACGAAACAAGGCAATTAACTACTTACAATGAGTGGAAAGACAGAAGGTGTAGATCACCATAGGATCAACCTTGGGGACACTGCTCTAGGAGATGTCCATAGATTGTCAGCAGCAGTGATTTGGGGGACTCTATGAACAGGGTTCAATTACACACACTGGAAGCATTCACACCATTATTCACGTGTGATGACAGTGGACAGGACTATAGTGACAACAGCAGGAGCCCAACCTGATCAAACAAACCAGGCCAGTTACTCCTTATTGGATCTTTGCTTGCACATTAAATAGTAGTAAATTAAACTGAAGGGAATTGAGTTGAATAGAACACAAATGAGGAAAAATCCAGACCAGACAAAAGACAGAACACATTCAGATCAGCAGACATCTGTGGTTGCCCTAACGGGCCAATAAAAACAAAGATAGAGCCATATTGTCATCTGTGATGTAGACAAACTTCAGAAACTTTACCAATTCTATCATTTTTTTTTCTCTTCTCTTATCATTTTGTTGACAGCAGACACTGCCAAATAAATAAAGTTTGTATTTCCAACATCACAAGAGGGAAATAAATTCCAAAATACACATGTAAATTAGCTTCACTGTGAATCTAACTCAGCTTGCAAATCAAAAAAGTGTGTATAATGCTTGTGTATTTTTTCCCAATTGGCCAACAATGCCAACCACAAGCAGTTTAACACATGCAACAATATGATGAATAGATACCTGTGTGTAATTTGGGTCTAGGGAAGGAAGAAGGGGAGGAGAGAGAAGAGGGAGAAATGGTAGCTTGTCTGTACTGGATTAGCAATGTCTCTGTCACTCTGTCAGTAAGGCTAAGAGGAGCTAAGCTTCACACCATCTCAGAAACACACACGTAACTATTCACGCACACATACAAACGTCATGCAAAAAAACATGTTAAAGCACTCACATATAGGCACACAGAGTTGTATACCTGAGTGTTTCTGCTTGTGTGTGTGTGTGTGAGTGTGTGTGGTGACACCTAGAGGCATTCATACCAGCCGTAATAGCTTTCTATCAATTATTCAGCTATGCAATCAAATGACTTGAAATGCAGTGCTTTTAGCAATATAATCTCTCTCTCTCTCTGTGTTTCTCTCTCTCTGTGTGTGTGTGTGTAGTCTCATCCTTTAATTCTTAAAATTACATCCTTACCCTAAACATGAGCACCTATCTTCATACATAAGAACGCGCCACTTAAATTAACATTCATCATGAATAGACTGGATAAACATAGAATACTCACTCAAAATGGTCAAATTTAAATTACCCTTAGTGATGTGTACATATGAATATTATCGCTTGGAAATTCCCTGCCTTTCAGTTTGGTTATTAGATTCTATTATATTGTCATTGCACAGAGTCCAGGTATTGAGACAATGAAATGCAGTTTAGCATCTGACCAGAAGTGCAAAAAGCAGTACAGAGTATTGTGCATATGTACAGAATAAACAATAAGGTGTAGCTATACATACACTAAAACAGTATAAACAGTATTAACAGTGTGAATAGTATGAATATGCTAAGATATATACAGAATGATCAAAAAGATACACAGTGTATATATAAGTAAGTAATGGCAATAGAGAGACATTATGCAGAATACACAGCTGGGGGTATGATACAAATGATAATGCAACCTAATATTAAACTACTGTTTAATATAATACCATAAATGAGTTAACAGCCCTTTGACATGGACATACTATTTATTACATGGTGCTGGATCACATAATGTTGAGCAGATGTCACTTTATATATTTGGTGTATTGGAAATTGTTATTTTACATGTTGGAATATGTGTGCCAACACTGAGCAATCATGTTGCAAGTTAGATTGATTTGTAACAGGCATTAAAAAAACCAACTGCCATCGCTGTGCTCGCACAAGTTCCCTGCTGATGATTCTAATGACAAAGAGAGAGACATTATTTTGGGATGCAGTTGGTATGAGTGGAGCAAATTTTTTTTATACATACAACCCTAAACTGATACAGATAAAGAACAAGTAGTCATCTGAATACACTTTGAGGTCTGGGGTCACTACAACCAACCATTCATTCCAAAATAACACGGTGTGCTTTGTATTGTACAGTATGTTTTGCACTATAGTCTTCCATTGTCAGGTGATGTTGGAACCTGATTAAAGATGTGGCCGGTGGACGTGCAATAATGACATGGTGTTCCTTGATCACGTCAGCAGCGTGTTGTTTGATTTTATGAACATCAGCGTCATTGCAAAGGTTCGACGGAAACATCATCTACACACATAGAGCAGAGAAGGCAGGATTTGGGTGATTTGATGTTGTTTGAAATAGCAAGAACAAGTACAGTGTAGGCTGGTGGAGTTTATAGTAGGATTGTTCATTTAGACATCCAGAGAGCTTGGAATGAGTTGGGAACCATTGTGGATGTGGGCCTACAGATCCATTGAGTCACTATATGTGGTGTTGAGGTATATGAATAAACTTCACTTGACTTGACATGTGTAACTGTAGCAACAGCAGAACCAATCTTACAAACGGCATTTGAAATTGGTGATAGTATCGGAAGGGTGCTGTTTCAGCACCCTTTTATCGTACCCAAACTGTGTTATATATATAGTGCCACGAGCAAAATATAATGGAAAAACATACCATGCAGCTTCAGGATGCCACAGCAGTAGAAGGAGCACATAAGGTATATATGTGTTATGGAGAGATTCCGCGTGCACCTCTGAGTGCATCTGTGTGTTTGTTCGTTTATGTATAAGTGTCAGCGTGTGTGCTTCTACTAAGTTGGCGCAGAATTATTTACAAGACACAAATGCCCTTCAGCGTTCAAGGCCTACATATTAACACAAATGCACACACAAACACATGAGCATTGTTGGCCGTGAGAAAATGTCATCAAGATCTCACAGATACAGAATATGCTTATGAATATTCATGGCTTGGGTGAATGTGTATGTGTGGATGCATGCATAAGTGTGTGGGGTGGGAGTGTGGGGGGTGGTCTGAGTGAAACAGAGCAAGACAACAGATAAACGAATATACTGTGCATCTCTCTGTGGTGCGAGGAAGAGGGTTTGAGCTGCAAATGTGGGATTTTAGGAGAAACTGTGATTGACCCCGTGTATGTTTGTTTACGTGCAGGTGCATTAACACGCTGCGAATAACTGAGTACACCCGATTAACACAAATTGTTTTCGCTACAGTACCTTCAAGTCATAATAAAACCGAGAGGGAGAGACGGAGAAAGAGATGTGCGACACTAAAGGAAACAAGAGTGGGGGAAGAGCTGGAAGGAGAGGAAGTAGGGGGTTATTGTTGGAATTGAAAAGTAATAATGTGCTCTGACAAAAATCAAAATTAGATGGGCTGAGAAACGGAAATGAAATGAGCGCGTGTGTGGTTGTTTGTGAGTGTGTAGTCACCGTAGCGAGATTGAGGCTGCTGCTGCGCTTGTGTGCATGTTTTTGTGTGTTCACAGGGGTGTGCACATTATTGGTTAATCTCATAGCACTAATTCTGCTGCTGCAGTCTGATCAGACGACACTTGATTTTCTGCAGTCATTCCGTGTCCCAAACAAAGGGCCAAGCTGTGGCAGAATTCAGTTTTAGCCCACGCCCTTATATAACCCATATGGTGCGTTCAGACAAATCGTGGGGCTAATTCGAGAGGTGGATTGAGGCAACAACGCACCTGCGGGGTTGACGATGTCGTACTTGTCGAACCAAACTGGAAATTCATCTTCAAAATGTTGGACTCCCAATTCATGGACACGCATATACTGGAGAAAATTTAGACAAATCAATGGAATTTCTGGTAAATTTTGAGATCAGTCCGACTCTATACTGTCACACACAGACACACACAGATGAGCATTGTCAGCTTGCTACAGGTAATGCATGTACTTTTGCTGTACTGGCTGTTTGTGCTGAATAAAACAGACTCCAAATCACTCCGGTCATCATATTTGCCGGAATGAAGCGAGGCTAAAAATCACCTCACATTCATCGTCAAAGCCCCTTCAGTTGTAGCTCAGTGAGTTACTTACCAAAGGTTGTAGCTGATGGGGCTCTACAACTGGGAAACTCTGCAAAAGTACCTACCTGCCCTAATATTTACTCAGTACTTAACCAGCGTCATCTAAAAAGTCACTGCCATATAAGTATGGAGTATATATTTAAGGAAGGGAAGCTTCCTCGTGAGCTGTGCATCGCTAGTTAGAAGAATGTCAGTCTTTTGCCTGTTTGCTGCAGGATTCATTATCTTTTAGCTTCAGTATTTTATCCCTGAGTTTAAGCCAAGTATAGTCTGACATATACAGATGCACGTAAAACTTAACTGGAAGGAAGTCTGACAGTAAGGAAGAAATATTTGTATCTGTACATTCTAGCTTAACACAGAACAAAAGAAATATAGAAAGAAAGAAACAATGGAGGGAAAACAAGAAAGACCCTCAAACAAATAATTGCTTGGGAATTATCCATATGCTAATTTAGGAGACAAATGATCTAGCTTTGTTCGTGTTGTCGAAACTCACGTGTGCTTTAACGTTCATGCGCTTGCACGTGTTACCTGTAAACATATATAAATGACGCAATATTAATGAGGCATTTTGCACAAGAATAGAAATCTATTTTTCTATATTCACATCATATTGACCAAAATCAGAAGACAGTCAAACAGACATGATGGAGGAAAGTCTTCCTGCTCTTCACTTGGACATTAATTTCAGGATCCTAAAGGTGGCCTTTTGTATGTTTAATTGCTTTTCTCAGAGGCACTGGTAATTGAATCCATTTAATTATTCTTCATTATTATTTCATGGTTGTTTACTTCTGCAGTAATGCTAAAGATGACATTTTTAACCTGGTTGACAGTGTGATGGGGATGTGGTAGGTGATTTTTACTTAGTAGCGCTTAAGGACCTACCCAGGCCTCAGACTGGCTATCAGGAGCACAGGGGAGAAATATCAGATTGGCCCAGAGAATCAGGCTACAAACAGGAACCTCCAATCAAAACCAGCACAAGGAAGATAGGTTCACTCAGAATGTAGACAAAGAGCAGCGCACACTTTACAAAACCTAAAAAGATAGTACTGACCTGAACAGTAAAGTGAATACCTGGACTAAAAGAGCTTAAAGGTTTGACAAGGACATCAAGTGCAATAACACATCATTTTTACATGTGTCTGAGAATGAGAGCGTGCAGATTAAAAATAAAAAAAATAAACAATCCCTAAATGCGTCAAAAGGATCAAAAATGCTTACTGTCCATGTACATGTCCATCCCATACAGACACAGCTCACAGATAATGTGTTTCAATAGTTCTGCGAGTTCAACAAGGTCACAACACATCCAGTGCTGTATGGAATACTTTAAATATACGTTGAATTGTAAGAATGGTTTATCTTTATTCTAGTGAGGAGCCTTTCGTCGTATGAAAAAAACAAAACAAATGCGTTTCAAAAATAATTATTGATGCCAGATGAAAGACAGCTTGTTAATGAATAAGTAATGGGCTTTCATCGCGCGACTGAATCAAACTAAGAATAATTTGTGAGACAGCAGTACCACGGGTGAATTGTAAGCCCGCTCTCTGGTTATGTAAGTATGCAGGCGGTATGGACTGGGACAGGTGTTTGCAGAGGGTGTTTTTAATGTATCAACTAATTTAGTCATAGGCTTTTACGAAATGCTGCATCACATGGTATGTGGCCCTTTTCACTTGAAAACACATAAAAAAATGCCTAAACCAGGTGTTAAGCAGTTGATATTAGATTATAATATATACACTATTTCCTCAGCATAAGCGCATTGAGGGTGTTTGCTCTTTTTTCAAAAACATTCTGCCAGAGTCAGTACTTTAAACTCTGCTGAACTTGGTTGTTTGACTTCCACATAAACTTTCTGCGACTTTCACAATTCACTTTACATCTGTTTGTGTGTGTGTGTGTGTGTGTGACAGAGAGTGTGAGTGACGGCTTCTGACAGTGCGCATGACTGTCTTTGTCAGTGACTTTGTGTGTTTAGGAGTGTGTGTTTTACCCAAGGCTGACTAGAATTGTTGCGTGGCGAAATGGTGAGATCATCATGGCACGAACGGCATCGTTACCGTCACGACAGCGTTCGTATCCAGGAATCGTCTTTTTGTTCTTTCTTCCTCTTTCTCTGCTTCCTTGACCTCTTCACTTCTTCCAGCTGTCCTCGCTTCTCATTTCGTGATGCTTTGTGTTACTTGCCGGGTAGCAGTGGAGGGGGGGCTGACGCAACTTCTGGGCTGTTACTTTACCAGGCCTATGAGCAATGTAGTGGATAAACTGATTACATTAAAAAGGCAGCTAAGGCATTTCCTTTTAACCTTAGGCTGGGACTGGTTGCCAATATGATGTCACCAGTTGGGCATCTAATACTGTTATAATGCTTTGTTCAAAATCTGGTGGAAAATAAAGTCTGCTGAGGACCAAGATGTGTTTGGAAGCTTCGGAAACAAGCTTTCTGTTCCAGAATACACTCAAAACCACAACAGTGAAGGCAATGAGTGAACAGTTTAGCATTTTTCTACTCTCTTTCTGCTGCATTCTCTCTCTAAGTCTGCGTAATGTTGTTTCATGCATCCGATGCCCACACAAAGAGAGAGAGGGAAAGAGGGACAACAATGCCAGTTTGACATACTGTATATTTCTGTGTGTGTGTGTGTGTGCCAAGTATTATGAACTAGTTCAGCTGAGCTTTGACAGATTACAGTGTTTACGTAGGTAGTTTCCTCTCACCTGAGACACACACACACACACACACACACACACACACACACACATGGGCACATACACATTCCCCCTTGCAGTGCAGGTGATTCAAGCTGAGCTGTCATATTGATTCAAACATGTTTCACAGACACTCAGACACACTGGCGGTATGTTTATGTGCTTATCCATCTGTGTGCACCTGTACACACTAGCGTTTATGTATGTGTGTGAGTTTGTGTGAATGAACTATCCTTGTTAGCACATCGCCGTATCTCTTATTGAGGAGAATCAAAGAGTTTTGAGACTTCTGAAATAGTCAAATGAATGTCTTTATATCGGCAGCAGAAATCTCCTCTCTCCAACAAGTTAGACTTTGAGATTCTCTAAAGAATAAACTGATACTTTCCCCCCATTAGCAGCCAGGCACGATGACAGAAAGCCACTTTCAACAGGTCAGCACGGTGACCTTTATCCAATTAGCATCAGGAATCAATGGCTGTAGTTAGAAAAGCAAGTGGCTGCATGCTTACATTGTAAAGATCAGTTTGTCAAAGTGGTAGCGAGCTGATATGCATCAGTGTTGGGAATTTGCACTTTTATAGCAGAAAATGTTGACACCAGAACTAATTAAATGACGTCATGTGCGAAGCATCCGCGCCTCATTCCTGTCAATTCAGATAATTCTTTCAAGGCATGCCTCTTTCTGAGAGAAACAACATCACTGCTATAACAAAGCACTTTGAAAAGCACACCAGTGCGATGCATTCGCTTACTATTGCAGATTAAATCCAAAATAAGACCTTTTCTACTTCTTTCTTAGAAGGTAGCCAGCCTCTTTAGTGTAAGATCCCTCGATATTTACCTTATCATCTTCACCTCTTCCATATTTGCAGATTTATGCAGACGTCCTGGCACTCCTGACTGGAGCAAGTTTGTTTCTCTTCCTCCCTCACTCTCTGTCCCTTTCACTCTCACACACACACACACACACATGCACCTCTTCCAGCTTCTCCATGGTCTCATTATTATCTTCCTAATGGTTCCCTGTGGATGTAAAGCTCTGCTGATCCAAGCAGCTGGAGAAATACACACACACACAAATACCACCAAACAGACAGCTAGAGTGTGCAACACACACACACACACACGCGCACACACACACACACTGAATGCCATACATGCCCAGGTAGAGAGTAAGAGAGTAAGATAATCCAGCACCATATGTTCCCATCAGTGCACAACATTTGAGACGTTTAATAATTTAATATGCTGCCCTACCTCTCGCCGCTCTCTCTCTCTCTCTCTCACACACACACACACACACACATCCATTCTGTCCATACTGCTAATCCCTCTCTGTGAAAGTCAGTATGGGGACTTCATTCTGTAATACGTCCTTGTGTAATGATATCCAAGAGTGCAATTACTGAAATGCCAAATTATAGCCAACTAAACTGTCCAAACTTTGAAGGCACATTTCACTATTCATTTCCAAGAAAATAAAGTAATAATAGTGCCATCACGGATCTGGTCATGGTTTATACTTTGAAAGAGTTTTGGCTGACACTGCTAACATATAATAATTATATATAATAAAATGCTATGTAATAAACAAAGATGATTTTAATAAAGATGATTATCAAAGTGTAGCTTTTTATGTCGTTCTCAATCTGAAGTATGCATCCTTTATACATTTTCCAGCTATTCACTTAGAGTTAGTAGGTTTTGTTCTACATTTTATGAACTGCTTTGGCATTTTATCAACAGTTATATTTAAATATATTTAAAAACAAAATGATCAGTCATGACAAACTGTAGCAGTGATGGCAGATTGTTGAACTGTAGGGAACCAAATAATTGTGACAAAAATGAACTGAGCATAACACAGACATTGGAGCTCCTGACCTCTGAAATCCAAAAATGTAGAATATGAAGAAATGTGAGGACCCTTGCAAGGTTAACAAATGGCAGGTAGTTTAGCAGTTTATTTATAACATAGCATCCATGCAGCATTGGAAATGATATTCAAAACACAGTGTTCACAGTAATGAAACCTCTCTCTCTCCACACCTCGCTCTCTCTCTCCCTCAGATCAATGTACCAGTCTTGTAGTGACACTTGAAGTACTCTTATCTCTTCTCTGCAGACCCGCTCAGTTCTTGCTACCGCTCTCCTCTCCTCCCCTCCCCTCCATTTCACTCTACCTCCTCTCCTCTCCTCTCCTCTCCTCTCCTCTCATTACACTGATGCTGATGATAGGTGCTGTCTAAACTTTGTTAACAATGACATATGAGGTTGCTGCTCATCTACAAGCACTCTGCACTGCTAACATTTTCACAATGACAGTGGTCGGCCTGCACTCCTTTCCCCTTCCTGTCTTACTTTTATCCATGCTATGTTGCACACACACGTGTTATCTTGCGTGAGAGCCTATCCTCTGTAACCTTTAGTGTTGTCCATGTTTATATTTGTAGCATAATTCTTTATTTGCAGAGTAGCTTCCATGACCCCCCAAGGCTGTGGCTGTAAAAGTCTACAATGCTTCTTAAGAGGGTGGCAGAATAGCATTGCATTGCAACTTATAGTGTCATTGCCATTTAAATGCCAATTTAAAGTCTGCCCACAGCCACTTCTCCTTTGTGTATATTCAAAACAGTAGTGAAGGGAGTGGAGAGAGAGCATGAGTTGCATGAGACGGGGGAAAAATATTTTGTCAAACGTTTTAATATTCATTACATTATGTAGCTTTTGTTTTTTTATAAATCAACCTTCCTTGGTGAGCATAGTGGAACCTCACAGCATTAGCTACAATTTCTCAAAATATTTACAGCTAAATCAATCCGTCATTGTATTTGTCCAGCCAAAACTGAAAACAAAATATCAAATGTTAAACATCAAGTGCTTTGCATTTCATCGCATCACCACGCTGCAAAAGACATCATGTAGCTTCAACACAGCCTGTGGTACCAAAAACATTCCACTAAGACACTATTAATTTATTAATACAACCTATTATTATAATTTATTTATCAAGATGCAAGTGCTGGCGCTTGTAAGTATCAGTGTTACAAACTTACACAGCATCAGCGCTTGGCTGTGTGATCAGCGGATTTGTGCTTATTCATTTAGCCATACAAAACCACAGATGCTGGTGCAGCAGTAGGACACCTGTGGTGTAGTTTTAAATACATTCACCTGGAGAAAACTCATGCCATTGTATAAAAAAGTAAAAGCTCATCTGTCTGGATATATATTAGCTGGAGTGGGTGATATGCTACTGCATGCAATGATGTTTGTATTATCACACTGGAGAAATATCATCTACCACGAGCACGACAAAGTATGCCTTCTCCCTTCCTCCTTATGCCTATAGCTAACATGTGAGGTCTAGCACTATCAATACTAATATTTATCAGTATTTTATGGTAAAATGTATCCCTGTGAAAACTGGGATAATCTTTTTTTTTTTTTTTTAGGTTTAACTACTACCAGTTAATAAAACTTTAAAATTTAAAATATCAAAAACGACTTGTATTAGATCACACACCATGCACCTAATATGCCCCAGCTGCTTGCTGTGTTTTGTTGAAATTGTAGTGGAGGTTTATCTCTCCAAATGAATATTTTAAAAATAATCCACTGACAAAAAGGAGAAAATCCAAATTTGGATTTAAACACCACGTTTTTCCAAATAACAAGTACTTAGCAGTTAACGGATCACACCTATGCAGCTGCTTCACAGCACCTGTTGTCATTAATTACTACACCATTTGAATAACACATTAAATGTGTCTTGGCTTCACAGGTTCATAGATTTAATCTTTTTTTTTCCTTTTGGAAATTTGTTTCCTTCATTAAAATCTGTCATTTTTAAAAGGATGTGTTTATCTCTTCAGTGTCTGACAATATTATAATTCCGTTGTCAGCAGCGTGCTATTAAAAAGTATGTTTTCTTTTCAAATTAAAGACATTTTTATTTAGTTGAATTATCATGGCTGTTTTATTTCCAATCCCTGATTTATTCACAGAACACAGATTTTGGCGGCACAGAGTGAGGTTTCTGTCAGCCAGCAGAAGGTGTGTGTCAGGTGTACTTTAGTTAACTGCAATGTGATTGGTTTAAAAATGTGTTTACCATGATGGCTTCTTTCCCTTATTAGTCTGCTGACACTGCAACACACACACACACACACACACACACACACACACACACACACACACACACACAACTTCATCATCAGTGTAATTTCTGATATGATGTGCAGACTTTCGCATCAGCACATGCAGCATGTTTTGGACAGAGTGAGCCATAAACACATGTAGATAAAGGCTGAATCACGTGTTGTTTATTATCCTCAAGCTGGTGTGTGCAGATGTTTCGCCGTCACAGAAAATATACTAACTATCCTTTTCGCCTCTTCTTTCAGTTGCTGAGGAGGGGCTTTGGGAGTGCGGGCTGTCCTACGAGTGCCGGACCCTCCTGTTCAAGGCCATACACAACCTGCTGGAGAGGTAGAACCATCATCATTACCCAGAACCACTTCATCAGCTGCACGGCGCAGCTGAATGATATACATAGAAAATGAAAACACTACAAGGAAGTTATAAGCCAATATAAGTATTTATTTATGTATATTTCAAAAACTATAAGTCCTCCTGCAGGCACCCGTAAGCGGAGGCTGGTGTATAAACAGATGAGGAAAGACAAAATAGAGAAATGTAATTGAAATAATATGAAACATGTCTTTTTAAAGTAAAATACTGTACATTAATAAACACTTAAAATTGTCCTTATATCTGCGTACAACTCCATAATAGGTTATAGGTGTTATAACCTATTAGATGTTTTTATATATATGTATATATATATGTATGTGCTTATAAATGCTAAGTAGGAAAGTTAAAGTAAAGTATTTTTATAAAACTCATAATATTTTTAAATGAACAAAAACCGATTTTCATAATATCTGAAGCTAGGATGTACCTTTTTGTTGCATGTTTGATTCAGAGAGAGCACGAGCATAGTGTGTAGAAAGTGAGTTTTCCGGATGGATGATAAAATTCATCTCTTAGTTTACTGGACAAGATAAATAAAAATTCAAAGTAACATTTATTTAGCACTTTTAGAAGCTAAAGTGGTTATTTATTTGTTTTGTTTTTTTACCTTTTTCTATGTCTTTAACATCTAGCATCATCAGTGATTGAATTAGTACTCTGAATGCAAATTCTGTATCTAATCTGAATAATCAATATATTTTATATAATCATCAAGCAAAATAACTTGTCGTATTGATAGACAACTTTAGTTTTCTTCCAGGAGCTTCGCCTTAATGAAATTACAATCTGAGTGCTGAATCACTTGCTCAAGTACCCAAAGCTCTCCTTTCTGAGTCAGAGCCATCTGTTAAATGAAGCAGCACATATTTGCTCTCTATTAAGTTAAGCATCAGTGATCATCATAGGGGGCAGGCGGAATTAACCTTCCTATTACCTTGAAGCTAACTCCTTTTTATAGCTCACTATTTCAACACGGGAGGGATCACTTCCGCTTTCTCTTTCATATAGTACAGGTGAATCTGACCCCTGCCACAGACTGTGGCATTTAGAGTCTTATTTAGAGTCTTAATCAAACAATTACTGATTAAAAAAAGGATGAATATTGCAATAAAACATGCACAGGAAAGACAAATGTTAGGAACACAATTACCAAGTACAGTGAGCACAATGAGTACAAACTGTGAGGATGTTGTCACGCTTGTTTAACATTTAGGAAAATGAAACATTAGTGAAAATACCCTAAACTATTCACACTGTCCACACCTTTTACAGTGCCACACTGTAGGATATAATTAGATGAGAGAAAAACAGGGGCATTACTTTGCCAGTAGGCTTTCTAAAAATGTGTGTTGAAGGTTGGCTCGACACAATTTCAGACCGTTTCTGTCGCTGGAAAATTTGACATCTGGGTAACAAAGTGGTGCCTAGATGGAGTTGAGGTGGGACAGGCAAGACACAAGCACATCAATTAAGTGTGACCACTTGAGACAACCTGTCAATCAAGCACACATGCCGCCCCAAACATATTTCTCCCCCCCGAAGCTGCTGTAATCGATATTTTTACATCGACAATGGGTCAGACGACATGAAAGCAGTTGCTCTTATTGGCAAGCTCACCATGAATTGTCACCCACCTGTGGCGTTCCCCTTCGCTCTGCAGAGTGCGTCAGCGTCATTCACGACAGGCAAAGTAAGCGACTAGCTGGTGAACAGTGGCGCATTTAGCAGCTAATCAGCCAGATATTTCCCCTCGCAGTCAGTGCAAACCAAAACAGCTCTAAGAGGAGAGGAAACTCCGATAGATGCAAATGTTGCTCTATGTCTGCTTGATGTGCAAACACGAGATTAACACATTTGCAAGCTTTATATGGTGATAAGATACAAATGTTTTTTACAGCTTGTTGTAATGCCCCCATGTGGCAAAACATTTATAAATCAATGAATGCAGGTTTAAGCCTTAATACTCGCTTCAACTAGACATGCAGCAGCAGAAGCAAAAATGGGCCTTTGAGAGCCTAACATGTTGTGGAAAAAGTATTGGGTCTGGTTGTATCCTGTTGGCTTGAATACCATCAAGAATATATTTTGAGCTGCATCTGGAGGCTTTACGGCATTAACTTCAGCGTTTACTCACAGCAGTTGCTCCGTGGATTTAATGCACTGTTAACTCCCTTATGGGGTCTTCTTCTTTGTAAGGGCTCCACTGAAGTGACCATGCTTAGGGATGCGCTGATCCGATAAGCCGAATTGATTCGGGGCGAATACTGACCCTATTAAATGGTTCGGGTATCGACCATGAAGTGATCAGTCCACGTTAAATACAGTTTCTTTGTGTTGTAAAAATAATGTCTGTTCATGTAAATGCTTTAGCAACAGTGAAAGACCTATTATCCGAGAGAGAGAGATCTTATGTGCAGTGGGCAGTCATGTCAGATAAGAAAATGTGTTGATGAGAATGCACCAAAGATGGTAGAGCTGGATAGATTTGGATAGCTCAGCCTGGCTGACTGGAGAGGAGCCCTTTTTAAAATAATTTTGTAATTGCCGGGTCAGAGGGTCCAGCAGGGAACCCACTGGTGCCTGCTCACAGAGACGAGTCGAAGTTGTGGGAGCGCTGTGTTTTTGTCTGTGATAGGAGGCTGAAATGAGGTGAAGAAGTGCACAGATGGTCGGGATAGCCAAACAGTGAGCCTGATGACTGTAACTGTTTGATGTTTGAATGACGGGGTTTCTGCAGAGCTGCATGTGGAAAAGTGTGCACTACTTCGGGGGGGGACAGTCCCTGCTGCAGTTTACGTGTCATAAGGAGAATCATAAAACAATTCAAACAGGCAATGCTCCTGAGTTAAAGTCAACTTTCTGTTTTGCAGGTCTTGTGGCTTATTTTTGCTCCAGTTGCTCAAAGTGACTTAACTTGTGCACATAAAAAAATATATCTTCTCATATAAGCTTTGACATTCACAAGGCCAGACATGTATATTATTGAAGCTGTCATTGAGAAACAGTCTGCAATGTAATGAACCAAATCCTCCCTTAAGCTTCACAAGAATACTATTTGTTACATGATTCTTATATGGAAATGCATTATACGTTATTATTCAGGAGTTTCTTTAAATGGATCATCCTCTGACTCGTGCATCATAAGAAGATGGGACTATTTCCTCTGTCGGCTCTCTTTTTCCTTCTTTGCTCCTAATGAATACCTTTCTTTCTCTTTACTGCTGCAGATGTCTGATGGATAAGGGGTTTGTGAGGATCGGGAAGTGGTTCTTCAAGCCACACGAACTGGAAGAGAAGTCTTTGGGCAACAGGTAAGTAGGAGTGTGACACAATAGGCTGTGTGAATGGCTTTCATGAGATTTGCCTCCTCTCCTCTCCTGGATGTTCCCGCGGCTGGCTCGCGGTGTGAGAATATTAAAAACAAGGGGAGTGAATGGTGGTGAGAGCCAAGCTGAGTCGAGCGCTCTCTCTCGCTCTGGTGAGGGGAGGGTGGTTGTGTGTGTGTGTGTGTGTGTGTGTGTGTCACGCTGTGTAACTGTGTAGGCAGTGTGGGAGACACTGAAACAGAGTTAAAAGAGGGGTGGGTGTGATGACAGTAGCTCAACTTGTTGCTTTAGCCATTATAGTTCCCCTATCACGGCTCGGCCTGCCCACTCCAGCTTCTCCTGCTGGTGAGGATGCAACACTCCTTGCATGTCTAACACAGTCGTGCTCAAAAGCATTCAAGTGAATGGCTCCTAGGAAACCACTTGGCTGTCAAATGGCTCCTCCTAGAAATATGTTGTTTGCTTAGATGCATCAAACACAAAAAATCAAATCAAATCACCTCTCTCTTTCTATTCACGTTGCAGCTTTTGAACCGGAGAGGTGTAAGTTTCATTCTCATTCAAATGTGGTGCAAATTAAGAGATGCACAGGAAACCCGACGCTGTGGAAAGTTGACACAAGTGCAGTCTGCTGCTGATGTGCTGTAGAAAACTCTGGTTTGGCTGTTCAGAGCAGCTGGTCCCTCAGTGAGGCACATTGCGTGACACCTAGAGAGAGTGTGTCACTTGCGTTACAGTGGTTTCAATAATACTGCGAGGAACCTAAAAGCGCTCTCGCGGTAAAATATACTGCACATACAGGTGATAAATTAGGCAAAAACACCCTGAATAGGTGAGGGGAGAAACATAATGGATGCAGATGCTTCTGAGAGGGTCACTGAACGGTAACGGAAAGGACGTGAATCATATGTTATGGCTTTTCACATCAGCTCAAATGAATAATAGATAGTGTCACACGGTGCTCTTCACCACCGTCCTCAAAACAACAAATGAGGGCTTGTCCACCCAATAGAGTTCAAGAGCCTTGCAGAAAAGAAGGAGCGCTGAAGCTATTCTGGGGCTTTACTAAGACATTTTTATGTTATTTGCTTTCTTTAATTTTGTCAACCAGCTGCACATACAGTGCCACAGCATACCAGCTTGTAGATTAGCTCATGTAAATGTGAGTGTGTACATGCCAAACTTCCCACATTGTATCTCACGCCCTCGCCGGACGACACAAGGTGACCCCCCCCCCCCCCAACGCTTGTTACCATGATCACATGTTGTTGTGAGATCTCTTTTCCAGATTCTCCCATGTGCATTCATTGGGTGCATTTTCCTGTTTGACAAGTGGCTGTTAATTATCATGAATGATCTCAGTGGAAAGGCTGAGACTTTGCTTTGAAGAGAAAAGATGAGGGGGAAACTATATTAATTATGGTTTAAAATTATTTGTACAACAGAATATAACCAACATTATGAGTTACCAAACAGGAGTGAAGCAGAGAGCCGTCGGTGAACGATCAGTAAATAACATTTGTGTGGGAAGTAAGAAGGTGTGAAGACACTGGGTCCTGAGTGCGTGTGTGTGTGTGTGCATACTGTATGCATACAAACTTAATTAAGTAATTCCTCTTGATTCTGACAGAATATGTTGTCAGCTGGTACGCCCCCTGCTGAGCCGATCCCGACTTGTACTGTCTGTGAATTATTGAACATCCTGGAAGGAGAGACGGAGTGAAAGAGAGAGAGAAGCATTCTTGAACACGTAGACACAAATCTGATGTAGATGTCTGCACTAGTCACACTTTTTCACGCCTGCACTCTGCGGCTGTTGCATGTATCACGTTGTGTCAGTGAACCGTGACGTTTCTTCTTTCCGCTTGTCTCCACTGCTTGCTTCCAGCAAACACACACACACACGGTCCTAAACGCACACACACCATCCCTTGTTCCCAGAATAGCAGTGTTGCCTCACACTTGACAGTGTGAGCCGTAAAAACCCCCTGCAGATCCCTCGCAATCAGTGTTTTTCATGCCATGAGGGAACATTGCTCAGTTAGGCATACACTGACCTCCTGCCTCAGCTGTAACCAGCTCCTTTGTCTCTTCTTTACTCCCACACTGTGCCGTTTTATCGCCAACAGGGGGCGCTTCAGTGCTAATATCTGTGCCATGCCCAGTTACCCGTGCCAACTCTTGTGCCTTGGCGCTGCTGCCTTATCTGGTGTTTATCTCGTATGTGTCCCGGGGGGGCACGGCGAGGATTGGCACATCCAGGACACATCCAACCCCCCACCACCTCCACACCCCTCTCCTCTCTCAGCACAACACTCGTGCTCTCTTTGTGTCTGAATGGGAGGAAAGCACTCTGGGTTGGTAACGGATTGCATCAGACGCTGAGGGGAGAGAGAGAGAGTTGCAGGGATACAGTGAGAGAGTGTAAGAGAAGAGGCACGAGGGAGACGAAGAGCGGGGAGGAGGCTCGGTGTGTGTGGTGGGGATCAGAGGAGGTGGGGGGTCGTAAATTAATCATTACTATAGACGGCTGAATGAATGTATTAGAGGCTGTCTCTCTCATTAGTTCAGTCAATTCTATGCATGCCAAGCACCCAAGCACCCAGTATATTTGTTAATCTAGGTGCTTTCATTTGCAGTAATGGCCATATATTCATGCATAAATAATGTTCATATTTTACAGTGTAACAGAGCTGTCCTCTGGTACTTGGAACAAGTTGCACTGCCTGTTTAAACACAAAAAAAAAGAATTCCCCTCCTCTCTTCTCCTCTAGTCTCCTCTCCTCTCCAATGACATTGCGATATTAGCCATCTCCAAGGCAACAAACATGTGGTGTTATGCCACATCACAAGGTCACATAATCTCCAGAAATAAAAACAAACAAAGAAATATATGAAAAAACATTTCCTGTTTTCTCACCCCTGTTCCTGGTCGCTCCACATTTGACCAAAACTCAAAGTACTGGCTGTGCACCTCTGACTAAATTTACTGATGCCAAATGTGTTTTTTTGCATGTCTAAAATAGCATGGTTAATAGATATGTACAGGAGAGGAAGGAAACCTCCCTAATATGAAAAACATCTTGAATTCAAGTTTAATAATAAAGATCAAAAATATATCTTTTATATATATCCCCCCTCCCCCACATTCAGAGGTTAAAAAAACAACTTGAACTCCCAGTTGCAGTAAGTGAGAGAATGAAAGTCACACGCTTCTACCTCATTTAGCCCTTGTTCTTCATTTTCATTCTAAACAATTCATTAACAGTCTGGCAGATTTTGAGAGAATTTAACACCTTTGATGGCTTAAATAAATGTTTTACAAAGATCGGATCTGACGTTAGTTCAAAGTTAGTTCTTAAAGAATGCAGAAATTGTAGTCAATGGAAGGAACATTCAAACATGCTTCTTTCAGAATCCTTCCTAGTTCTTCAGATGACCAATCACCATGTTCCTTCTAAATGATGGCTCCTGTCTTGGCATTTTTACAACGGATCCAGCATTATGCCGCTGCTATGTAAATGATACTGGTGTGTGTGTGGCAAAAATAACAATAAAAACCACAACACCACTTTTGTAGTCAGTGATCAGTCCCATCCGCAGTAAAAGCCTTTTATAGAGAAGCCACTGAAAAATCTATCGTATTTAAAAACTGCAGCTTAAAATCTGTGCATGGGCTCATTGATTGATTAAATACACTGTGAACCATAAAAATATGAATGTACTACAGGGGAAAGAGATAGTATCTGATGCTGTGTCATGTTTGTGTTATTAAAGTATGTGTTTTGGCACTTTTGATATTAAATTTCAGGAGAGCCACCCTTTAATTCACAAGTATCCTTGTTAAATATTTGGATTACTGCAATCTTTCTATCTTCTCCTTTTGAAATGTGTTGTTCTACATTGTGTCCTGGGCATCTCTAGAGACAAAAAGCAGACAACACGTGGTGCACTATTCCCCCAGATTTCTAACGCTACTAGGTAAAACCACTGACAGGGAAAGAAAGAAGGAAGAGGAAAAAACCACATAGATCAATAAAGAGGGTGGTGATACATCACAGCAACAGCCTACCAACATATCCGTTTCCTCTTTTTTAATTAGGACCGCAGACATGAAGGTAGAAGCCTGTGGTAGCTCGCACTGATGCTCATTCTGAGGTTAGCGACTTAGGCTTTTCCACATGGCAGCAGTTCTCTCACTTATTTTCTGCCGTCTCTCCGGACTGACAAGAAATCCAATTTAAATTGCAATAGACAGATATTTTGCCTGTGATTCTTGTGTTCACAGAAAGGGCAATGAGCGTGTCCTTGAGCATGGCACCTTCTCATTGTGGATCCATATAAATAGCTCAAACACTGTGATAGCAGCACGGGCTAAAGCCACTCACTCAGGGCAACTGAATAATACATCAAGCTGGCTACATCCCCCTTATGCTTGTATTAAAACTGGTGTGTCATGTGTGCGTGCAGGAACATATGCACACACTTGCATACGCCCGAGAGTATTATGCGTGTTTGTTAGGATTTGTTTGTATGGAATAAACGTATTGTGCCAGTGCGGTGGAAGGACTATTACAGCATGTGTGTGCATGCCGCTCACAAGAGCTTACAACAGGGTAAACATCCTCTGCGTCAGTCCATATACAGAGCAGAGTCTACACTCCTGTGTTTCCAAGCGATGTGTTCAGATTGTGTAGGAAGGGTTAGGCAGCGAGGAGGATGAAGATAACTCATAATAGTGCTGCTGTGGTGGCAGACAGAGAATTTAAGGTGCAGATTAAGGAGATTAATCCCCCAGATTTGAGAGAATCTAAGAAAATGCTATCACGCCTACTTAGTGCATTTGAGTAGTTAATAATATTTAAACACAGTGACAATAGCAGCTTTCAGTGCCTTGCACGTGGTTGTTTTATTGTTTCTATATTTCCTTCTATCCTTTTTAATCTAATGGGCGTAATGGGTTAGACATGAGAGCATCCCGACAACCAAGATAACCATTGTTGTTTTGTGTGCATGTGATTGCACACGCAGATGCACGTGTGTCAAGTCCGTGATGCATGTCGGACATTAACCAGCTCCCCTGCTGGCTGGCTGGTGGCGTCATGATGGGGTGAAAAGACACGTGTTGTCACATGAACCACAGTCGCTTTTCCTTTATTTTTTAATTCTTTTTTTCTTTTCTTTTCAGTGGCATGTGATGTACATATACTGTATGTGTGTGCACATGCTGTTACGTGTCTCCTCTCGTATGCAGTATACAGTATATACACATTTGCTCACATCTGAGTTACCTGAATGCTCACGCTGTCATGAGAGGCGCACACCATCCACATGAAGCTAAATGAAATAGACATGCACACGTGATGTGTCTGTGTGTGTTCATCCGGCTCCGCATTGCCTGATTGATTTCGCCATAAAATTGTGCTCAGTAGCCACCCATTAAAACTCTGATCTCATCGATATGTGTGCAGCATTTGCAGTGCGTGGCGCTGAATTATTCACCTCCTCTTTCTTTCGCGCTTGTTTTGCTCTCTCCTCATTCTTTGCTGTATCTCTCTTTCCTTGTCCCCCTAATTTCCTATCCGTCCTTTTGTTTTCTGTCTTATCCACGCACTTCCTTAATTTGTCTGCCTCCAGTGCTCACTCAGTCTCCATCTTCTTCTCTTGCTGTCCTTCTTTATACTCTCACTCCTCTTTTTTTTTTTCTTCCAACCTCCCCCCTTCTTCTCGCCGACTATTCTCTCCATCTCTTTCCAGTACTGTCAGCCCTGAGGCGACTCTCAGCCATCACTCCTCTTCATTTATTAATACCTGTACTCATACAACCCAGCACACACAGCCGCCTCACATCTCTGTCCACTGTTCTCTCTCTCTCTCACACACACACTCACACTCACACTCACACTCACACTCACACACACACACACGCCTTTCGACTGCACAGATGTCCCAGAGGATGCAAGGAGCCCAGTGTGTCCACACACTCACACCCGCTTACTGTGCAGAAAAATGCCCTTTGTAAAAGGACAGGGAGCATCAATTTCCCAGCTGCGTCAGCCTACAGTTTGATGCTCCTTTTGTAATTCTGCTTTTCCCTGACTCACATTTAATTGCACTTTATTGCAGTTATAATAGATCTTAAGTCACAATTGTTGCACATTAGTTAGTGGTTAGAGTGATTGAGTGTATAGTTTTTCAATCGTAATATTGTTTAGCCAGCTGAACGTTCCCTCTCTACGCGATATTAAATGACTTCAATAATTTTCATCAGTAGCCTATTTTGGGCTTTGCTCTTAGTTTTCGTTATTAATCGAGAGCAGCAAAGTGAACAACTCTTTATCAGCACGCTGTTCATTCCAGCTGAAATATCAAAAGTGTCAAGCCACTAATTCTTTTGGTCCACTGTCAGTGAAAGACAGGCTACAACGCAAAGAGAAGAAGCGATGATTTCCATCAGTGATTCCCCGCTATTCGGGCCAGAGCGGCGGCTTTACGAGGGGTCTGAAGGGAGTCGTATTTTCGTGCACACATCAGTCCCAATCAGTGTGCTCACACCTCGTAAAGAAATACAATAACAATATAAACAGAATTATCAACACGAGAGGGAAATAAATTCGAATAGATGCTTCATTTCACAGCCTTATTTAATCTGTGCAGGGCTGTGAACAGAAAGTGTGGCCTAGTGAAACACAATCTGTGAACCAATTAGACACTCAGCCTATGAAAAGACTTGCTAACGTGTTTGTCTTAAATGCCCTCAATTGTGTCTATCTGAATAGGCAAATTACTTTTGAAGAATCAGTGCAAAACGCAGAAAGTAATTGCAGCATGTGGCATTGGGACTGTGCATACATGTGTATGCATGGCACTTTGCTGGACTGGTTCTCTTGACTTGCAGCTGTTCCTCTTTGCTTCCCTATGCAGCTATATACAGTATATATATATTTATAGCTCTTCATATGGTGTAATGATGCACCGAGGTCACGGTTGGAGGGCACCAACATAGCATTTTGTGTTTTGATGTGTCATAGAGATGTGAGCTGTGGCGACGATAGACCAGTGCTGCATATGAGCGTGTGCTTGTGAGCAGGCTTGCACATGCATATGTATGGACTTCAGCTCTGCTCTGCTTCCTGTGTCCAAACCACCTGTTATGAGGGTGTGTTGTATTTGTTTTGTTTTTGTTTTTCCTGGCTGGGAGAATCAGGAATGTTTCATGAAGCAGAGAAATGTGCTCTCTTTCTTTGGGTGCACTCAGCGCCATCTGGAGGCCGTCACGGCCAACGCCACAAGACACTTGTTCTCCCTCAAGAAGTGACTGTGGAACTGGCCATTTTATTGAATTTGCTGATCCATTACTGCTCAAATGGAGGTCCGGCTCCCTCGGGGCAAAGGAGATATTGCATAGGCAGCAGGGTAATCACAAGGAGATTACAGTACCTGCTGACTTTATTGTCAGCCTGAAATATATAAACCAAGGTGGTGAGCTTTATAGATTAAAAATATACATCAGTGAGGCCATCTTGGTAGTTAATGATGTCCAGCCCGCCCACTGGTATATAGATTGCAATGAGGTTCCAACAATTACTCCTCTGTGATTACAAAAAGAGCAATGCATGATGAGCTATGCCTGGGCTGTGTAATAAGGAGAGTGCTGCATATGTAAACATGTAGTCACCACAATCAGTCATAAGCAAATGAGGATTTATACCTGTAATAAGGCGCTCATGTGGGAAATGTTCAAGATGATCAATGTGGGTAGAGTTTAGCAAGGCTTTTACAAAGACACCCTCTAAGCATGGTCTCTAAAGTGCTTTTTGGAGAAAAGCAGTGATTCTTCTGTCAAAGACCGGCATATTCATGTTGCACATTTGTTTGTGAATGAATGTGCTTTATGGGTTGATTTAATCTCAGGTTTGCCATCATTAAATATGATTGAGATTCATTTTAAATCTCAATTGAATTATGCCAACAGTTGTGAAGGTAAATGTGCATTTAATTAAATCTGACAAAGAGAGCAATCTTCTGTGGCAGAAGATTTTGTTCACATCTTTCTATGTGTGAGTATGCGCATAGAAGATATACTGAACCTTTACTGCCTTCTGTCCCCAGTGAACACCTATCATGCTCCTTCTCCTTCTTCCTCCACGGGGAGAGCAACGTGTGCACAAGTGTGGAGATCGCCCAGCACCAGCCTGCATACCACATCACAGAACACCACATCCACCTCGCACAGACCTCCACCACACCGGTACAAGGTAATACCACAGACCCAACGTTTTCTTCCACGGCTTATGTAAACGGAGCAAAGCAAAAGCGCATGGTCAGAAAGCATGCAATGCAATGAAGGGCAACAGGAAATGTGTGACAGACATGTACAATACAATGTGCCAGGACATATTCCGATCCATTGCAACATTATATAAATATGCTATTACAAGCAAAGGTCTTGCTTGGAAAGTTAAAATATGTAAGTATTATTGACAAAATGTACTTAAAATACTTGATGGAGAAAAATGGCCCCTGTGAGTGTTGTGCTATTATACATTGTTATTGGATTATTATTGCTGATGTATTAATGTATAAGTAGAGGTTTACTGTTGTATTTGGTAAAGGTGGAGCTAATTTGAAACATTTTATATACTTTTGGATGGGTTTTTTTTAAAGTACAATATTTCTCTGAATTGTAGTGGAATATAAATATTTGCATAAAGTGATTAACTCAATAATATATACTAAAGTTCATTACTTGCACATGCATCTTCAGACCTGCAGATCAGTGGTTAAGATTATAGAAGCTTCTTATATCATACTCGTTTTTGCCATATTCACCTCCTCAGTGTGTATCTCTGCTGTGCAAAGTAATGAAATATCTGTTTTGTCCGCTCTGCAGTGATCCTGAGTCCATACGGGCTGAGCGGCACTCTGACAGGTCAGGCCTACAAGATGAGTGACCCAGCAGCCCGGAAGTTGATGGAAGAGTGGAGCTACTTCTACCCCATGGTACTTCAGCAGAAAGAGGGAAGTGGAGAAAAGGAAAAAGAAGAAGCAAGCCAGGCCTACGATCGCAACTGTCATGTGGCAGTGGAGGTCATCGTAGGTATGGAAACAGTCTGCTTGTTCGTTGGATTTAAGAGAGCATGGAATGGAAAAATGCATCTCCACTCGCAGAATGTGCTGCTTTATGGAAAGCCTGTAGCCGATCCTTTAGCCCATGCAGTATTTAGACATTTGCTGTAGTGTCAGGCCACACTGGAAATGTTCTGCATATTATATAATCGCACAGCAGTACGTAATAACGAACGCTGGTGCTTTTGTCAGCATGCGAAACAGCATTAAAAACACATTAGACCACAGTGATGTTGCTCTACTAAATTAATCAGATTTTATTGTATCAGGATGAACCCCATGAAACGTCTCATGATTTCAAAGGGAGTCTGTCCCAGAACAAACACTCACAACAACAGAAAACAAAACAATATAAACCATCAATGCATTCAAGTAAATTTTTTATTTGAGTTTATATAGCACCAAATCATAACGCAAGCTATCTCAGGGCACTGTTCCTATAGAGCAGGTCCAGACTGTACTCTTTATAGTAGTATTTACAAAGACCCAACAATTCCCACCATGAGCAAACACCAGGCGACCGTGGCATGGAAAAACTCTGCACTTTATATATATATATAAAGTGCAGAGTTTTTCCATGCATACATAAAAAGTTAAATGAGAACAGCAACTAAATATGTACAGGTAAATTATTATTATTTCCTTAGACACAAAGAGGACCGTGAAGATGACCTGATGTGAAGCATCATGCATTATTATCTGACTGGCAACACGTTTTTTTTAAATTTTGCCTCAGAATTGTTGATGGTTTTGAAAATGATCTTGTTCTTTATAGTAATCAGATTGATCCTTTCCGACTTCAGCTTTGCTGATATTTTGCTATTGTCTACACGTTTCCAAATCAGCATGTTCCACTGTCTGGTGAAATTTTGCCCATATGCTTCATCCCTTTGCCTAAAAAGAGATGCATGGAAATGTCTGCCCTTAACATTTTTGTACGTTTCCGAAGGGGGGGCATATATATATCCACGCCTGGATCCATTTTCTCGCGCGGTCTAATTTGAATCTGTTTTGGCGGTGATTTGGGTATTTTTTTTCTTCCTCACATAGTAAAGTACTGACTGGTTGCTGAAAGAGGCTGAGAAAACACCTGCTTTTAAAATTCTATTTGGTTGTATCCAGTTACATATTTATTCTCGTGCAGAAATACTTGAACAAATTAACCTCTCAAAGCGTTTTGGATCTACATGAGTTGAAAGTCATCCAGAGGTCAAACTTAACTTGAGTTCAGTGTCTGCGAACCCTTTAATTTGATCCCATAGCAGCGAGGGAGAAGCATCACATTGATTACTCTCGGTCTCCATGTAGACTCCCAGGCAGTTTGAGCTGAGGTGTTAGTGGACGGGGGGTGTTACTGAAGTGTACTTTGGCTGGAATGATCCTCAGTGTTTTTGCACATCTTGGAAAAGCGGTAATGGCTGGAAGGAAGAGACGGCAGGAAAGACGGGGACGTCGTGTTAAAAAGCTCCAGGGAGTTATTCTGATAGCTTCGTCTAATCAGTCTTATCCCACAGCGTTGGTTTGACCTGATTATAATCAAAACTCTTAAAAGGAAAGTCTGTCTAGTCTTTGTTGCTGAACTGATAGAGAAGACGCGAGGAACAGATTTAAGATGATGTATTTCATATAAGGAGTGAGTGACAAAGTGTGTGATTATATTAATGGATAAGGAGCAAGTGCATTGCATATACTATATAGCTTCTGTACTTGTGGCCAGTCATCATAAATGTCTGGGACATATATCCTTTCCTTTCCGACTCCTTCAAATGGTGATCATCTTTGACAGCTTCAATAAACCTTGCAGTTAAAAATGAGCAGCGACCCCTCCCGTCGCGTCATAACAGTGAATAATGCCCTTCTTTTTGTCGTCTTAGGTGGAGTAAGGATGACCTACCCAGCTGCTTTAGTGCTGATTGCCCAGGGGGACCTACCAGTGGAGCAGCCTCCACCTGTTCCTGCAGCTCAAGGCCTCAGCCGAGAGTCGAACCACTGCAGCGTGCCGCTCACACCGCCAACGTCACCGCAGCAGCCCTGCTCAGGTAACAAATACACGCACGCACACTAACCTGCAGGACAATACACACAGCATTGGTGGTAAGTGGTTTAACATTTATGTAAACTGCTGGACAGTCCACTGAATAGAAACACATGAAAGAAATACATCATGAAGAGTCACATTTATTCCTCAGTAGAAATCTTAACTCTGAAAATATTCATCTGACGCAAACAGAAAGCAAATAAAAAAAATACCTTAAATTAGGTATATCAATATCAAAAATGGATCAAATAAAACAAATTATGTAGCTGCAGTCAAGGAATTTCAGTATTTATTACGCAATTAAAGTAACCTTTTTTTTGTATGTGTGCATGCATAATTTATAGCCCATCAACAAATAAAAGGTGTTTGGAGGAGATGGAGGCTAAACTTGTTCTTTAAAATCCGTGCATCATGACATCTGATCCACCCTTCATCTTTTCAGCGGACAGTGGCTTTGTGACCTCCAGTGTCCCCACGCCCGACAGCAGCATAGGGGTCGCCAGCATCAGCCCAAAGCATTCTGGGAAGAAGCTGACCTGTCAGGTAGTCCATCAGGCCTGGAGGGAGTGCTATCTCAACCAGCCTCAGTACGTGTAAGTTAAGCCACCCATGAGTTTGTTTCCTCCGTGCGGCGTGATTATTATTGTGCAGTGATGCGGTTGAGCTGGTGGCCTCACGGATCTGTTTGTTCCCTGCAGGCCGAATCAGCCAAATGATGTGATGCCCAAGAAGGAAGTGCCAAATGGAGTAACCACGTGGGACTTCAACGATCTGGGAGCAAGAGCATCCTGCAGCTGCTCCAGGTACCACAGAGCTGCACCCAAGCTGTTCAATATCAGCATTATACTTCTATATACAGGATCTGATCTCTGTGTTCATGTTTATTACAAAAGACATATTTATATTAAAGCCTCTTTCAGACCAGATGCTCCAATCAGGGCTTTGTTCAGGAAATGTTTGAACTTAAGTCAATATACTCTACAATAAAAAAAAAAAATAAACGACTAAATGTCAGTTATAGTAAGATACTGTAATTAATGCAATTTTAATGTCCTATAACCTGTATGAGCATGCAGCACGCTGCTGTCAGATCACAGTCTAAAATTAAATACAACCAAAAACACTACTCAGTAGGAAAGACACATTTATGTGTGCCTATACAAGGTTTTTGGCTAAGAAACACGACATTACAGCTGTCTGAAAGGGCTTTGCTGGCTGGCTTAGGATGAGAACAAAGAACGGGACCTGGTGGTTTTTGAAACTGTCAAAAAGAAGGGAAATATAAAAGCAATACGTGGGGAGATTTGACAACTCGAAGACTCATTATTGTGCCATTAAAGCAACATCTAATAATTAGCTTAAAACCGGTTCTTAATAGGATTTTCATTAGTTTTTGTTTTGTTTTTTAACCTACTTGACTATGTTGCAGGCTGAAGCAGCAGAAGCTGAACCTGACCACCACATCCACTGCCAACACCCAGACTAGTGCCAACCCCACTGCGTCCTCTGGCCCATCATTGTACCCTCCCTCCCTGCCCAAACACAAGACCAGTGACAAGACCGAAAAGGCTGATAAACAGTCCAAGAGGCCTGCCATGGTCCCCTTCCACCACCGTCTATCTGTCACAGAGGAGGCACCTCTGGATCAGGACTCACCAGGAGGGCCCCAGCTCGGGGGTCTTGTGGCTCTGGAGCCACCCTTGGAGCCTCTGGCCACTCTGCCAAGCTGCAAGTATCCCAAACCCCTCTCCAATGGCAGAAAGGCCGCTGAGTCCCTTCTCCATTCTCCATCGTCTCCACTTCCGCCCACACTCAGCCCACACCCTCGAGTGCAGGACCCGGAGGTCCTGGATGGGCCTGTGGACATGCTCATCTGCCCGGACGGGGCTTCAGGGCTGGGGATGATTACCAGCGAGACAGCTGTGTATGCAGCTCTGCTGAGGCAGAGGGAGAATGGGGCCGGCTGGTGGAGAGGCTTCAGGACTCCCAGGACTGATAAGACTGACTTCAGACCCCCTGAACTCCCCACTGGTAAATTAGAGGACGCGAAGACCGAGGCAGCCACTGAGGGAGCTCCGCTAAAGAGGTAGGAGAGAGACACAACAGCAGTGTTTTGCAAAATGTAAGGGTGCAGGAGGAGGAGAGGAAGAACAAGGAGTAGCTAAGAATACAGATAAATTGATTTAAGGCTTTTGGAAATATTGTACCATGCTACCTGAGCCAGAATAATACTAGACAATAAAACCTGGGGTAGTACTGGAGCTACTGTCTGTGACACATTCAATGAAAGCATCAGAGTTATTTTGTAGATTAGATATGAGGACACAAAAGCTTTCCGCTAAACTTTATCTGCATTTGTTTCTTTGTCTCCTCCAGACTATACACGCAGACTCTCAAGAGATTTAAGATCTCAGAGGAGAGGGTGAGGGACCACATCCACACTTTGGGTCTGTTCCAGCAGCCAGGTGTGGAGGCACTGCGGGAGCCCAGGGATGATCCCTACGACTTTAAGGAAGGAGACATTGAGTACACTTTCTCCACTTCCAAGAGGTTAAAGGGCCAAGGGCGAGAACCCAGCAAGAAGGTCAAGGTGGGACAACACACACAGTTTAAAAACACTAGGCAGTAATAGTTAACATTCAGAAATGCCATAATCAGTATTCTACATGTTACACATCTTATTCAAATGAGGGGACTCCTGGCTTTTCATTTTGTCGAAATTAGAAGGAATGGAACTGAGAATATTATTGTTTTCTTCTAATTTATCCAGCAGGGAGAGGACATCACCAGCAATGGAGCACTGCCTGATGGGAAGGATGCTATGTCCATTTTTAACTCTGCTCCAAAATCAGGTAGGACATTGACAACATCCAACATCATCATCATATGCATATTCTGAAGTGTACTGGGTGCAGTCAATATGTAAGCGTGCAACTATTCACAGGTAATTTTGAGCCATTGTTCTAAAGTTGTTTGTGTTGTGTTCAGATGATTCAAGTCAGGATGATGCAGCTGCCAAAGCCAATCCTTCTCTGACCAGAGAAAAGGATCTAGTGGTCAACATCTCTGATCTAGACAACATATTTGATGAAGACGAGGAAGAGTTGGGGGTGAGGCATCATGGTTTACGTACTATATTCTTACATGTATTTTAACTGTCTGACTCTTTTCGTGGACACAGGCATTATTAATATAATTCTCTTGTTAACCATTATTGTTACTATGTTATCTCAAACTGAAAACCTCTCATCTTATGTGTAATAATTTGTAGACTGTTTACCCCAACCAGCACTCAACCAAGCTACCAGTGTCGACAGAAGATCGCCCTCTGGGGAAAGAAGGGAGAGTTGCAGTACCTTATCCATCAAGTGAGTCACTCTGATGAGTATTTAGTTCTATAACCTTGATGAAATATGTTTGTGTCATTTTTCAGGTGTTGCAATGATTTCTGTTATGCCATTACACCTGTGTAAAGTACATTGTTTTTTTCTCTCCTCTCCATCTCTACTTTCAGCAGTAGCAGACCTACAGCGGATGTTTCCCACCCCACCTTCTTTAGAGCAGCACCCAGCCTTCTCTCCCATCATGACGTATCGTGACACCCCGAGCCAAGAGCCCCCTGCGCCCGGTGGATTGGCTGACCACCTGCTGCCTTTAGCCTCCAACCAGCTAACTGAATACAGGATGGAGCACGAGGAGGGCATGGTCAGTCCCAGGCAGGAGGATATCAAGGTGAGGAGAGGATGGTAGTCAACATGGGCTATATAGGCGATTTCCAATTAAGAGCACATGTAGCAGCATTTAGCTTTGTGCATCATGTGTTAAAGCATGGACTGAGAAAATTACACTTAAGTATGGGAATAAGGGACTTACGGTTAATTGCTTCCATATATTACTTCAATTAACTTCAAACTCTCATCAAAGGGAAGTCAATACAAGGCCTTGTGGACGGACTGGCAGTCGGCTCCTGAGCAGCTGGTTGGGCTCACATATCATGTTGGAATTGTTTCACTAATACCTGTAGCTCGCTAATTAGCCATCTTGGTGTCTGTGAGTCAGACATCTGCACTGGCTGCAGGCTCTGCGAGGTGGGAAATACTAATTATAGTAGAATGCACTTAGCGGCCACTATTAGGCGCATCTGCTCATTAACACAAACAAGTATTGTTCACGCAATTCAATATGTAAAACATGCAAACAGGATTAAAAGGTTCCATTTAGCAGAATTGATTGTAACCGAGTTAATTAATGACAAATGAATGTTACCACCAGATGTAACAGATTTTCATTGTGTTGTACTACAGCCTGTCGTTCACAGAGTGCGACGTGGTGTATAATCAGCATGTATTCCGTGCTAGAATATCACCTTAAAATGAGAGTAGTCATGGGAGCTTTTCCACACTTCTCTCAGCTAATAGGAATGAAAGAATTTTTTTTGTTTGTTTTCCACAAAGATTTACAATATTAATGAGAGTAATGTGGGCACTGTAGTTTATTTGGAGTCAATCCCATGTACATCATCCTGCTGTTGCTATTTTAATACATCAAACACACACCAAATGACAGATTTACAGTTTTACCACTCAGAGCAATAAAATGTATGTCTGTTACTAAATGATAAAACCTCTGTTTTTCCATGATGTCTTCTCTGTCCAGCCACAGATAGGCTCCTCCATGTTTGCTCCACTATCCTGCCTACCCAGCCAGAGTCTGCCACCACTCAAGATTCCTGAGCAATGCTACTATCGTCCATCCTGGGCCCTCCTGCCCAAAATGGAGCATTTCCCAACGATCATGCATGCCCAGAATAACATTTTCATCAGAGATGGATACATGTGAGTAGTCAGCTATGACAATCTTATGTAAATAAGAGATATTTTGATGTCCATAAAATGTTATCATGCTATTATTAAAGCTTTTAAAAACTTGCAGTGTACTAAGGGAGGTGATGTCAACTGGTTCAAGGGATTTTTTTATGTCCAGACAGTTGTAGTAAATTTGTTTATCTATCTGACTATTAAAACTATATGTTTTCCAGAAACGTCCCTAGTGTCAACACCCTTACGGACCAGGAGTACGGCCAGATGAGTGCCACCACTGCTTCCGTGAGCACCACTGTTGGCATCCTCCCTTCTCCTGCCACTCCCCGCTTCTCTGTGCCCACCCCACGAACTCCTCGTACACCACGGGGTATTAACGCTGCAAGCTCTGGGCAGGGTTCGGTGAAGCAGGATGGTACCGAGCTCAGCTCACCGGTCTCCACACCCTCCACCAGCCTGCCTCTAAGCTCTGTAGATCCCCTAGCTCGGCCAGGACCCTCCCTGCCGGAGGCCCACAGCCTGTACGCTGTCCTCCTGCTCTCAGACTCCGTCCTCAACGTCTTCAAGGATCGCAACTTTGACAGCTGCTGTATCTGTGCCTGTAATATGAATGTCAAAGGAGCAGATGTAGGGGTGTATATCCCTGATTCCACTTGTGAAGATCAGTACCGCTGTATGTGTGGCTTCAGTGCCATTGTGAACAGGCTGCTGGCCCATGGCACAGGCCTCTTCCTGGAGGATGAGCTGGATATTTACGGTCGGACTTCTGAGGTAGGCCGGGCGGCCGAGAGGAGGCTGGCTCTTTGCCGGCGGGACCCAACTATGGGAGACCCCAGGGCCAAGCGGCCGCAGGACGCAGCCCCTGCCTCTAAGTTAGTCATGGTACTTCTGCAGGAACAGTGTTCCCAGCCCATTTCTTCTCTGGCATCGCTGCATCTCCCCCTCAGCTGTTCCTGCCATGGCCGCAAGGGGGCACTGCTCCAAAGCTGGATGTCTGAAAAGCAGTGGGCAGATGGGAGTGATGCCTGTGTGGAGTGTTACAATGCCTTGGAACAGGGGCTACAGTATGTGGATAACCCCACCGGAGGGAAAGTAGATCCAGCTGTTGTCAGAAGTACCGCTCTTCACTCCTGGCCTCATACAAATGGTAAGATGTATGGTTTGGCTGCTAAAGAGGGGATTTTTTAAAATAAATAAAACACCATAAGAAATAACTCGCTGCATCCTTGTAATAAATGTTATAAACTCCCTTAAGTAAAATCCTACTTTAAAGGTTACAAAGATTTTATGTGTGTTTGTGTATAGAAACATGTTAACGTGTGCATCTGTTCATGTACCTTTTGTGTGCGTGTGTGTCCACAGTGGTGGACATGAGTATGTTGTCGTCCCAGGATATGGTGCGTATGCTGCTGTCTCTGCAGCCTTTCCTGCAGGATGCCATTCAGAAGAAGAGAACAGGACGGACCTGGGAAAATATACAGCATGTTCAGGGTCCACTCACCTGGCAGCAGTTCCATAAGATGGCTGGGAGAGGCTCCTACGGTGAATCAATAAATTCTTTGTTTTTGTGCAGAAAATGAATCACCTAGTGTTTTACTGTATGTTACCTGTCATACCTGGAATGCACACAGAAGTCGTCATTAGACTGAAAATGTTACTATTTCTGTTTGTCTAAGGTTCGGAGGAGTCACCAGAGCCCTTGCCCATCCCTACAGTGCTACTGGGCTATGACAGGGACAGGGACTTCTTGACATTGTCCCCTTTGGCATTACCTTTCTGGGAGAAGTTGCTACTGGAGCCCTATGGGGGTCAGCGTGATGTGGCCTATGTGGTTCTGTGTCCCAACAGCCCCTCTCTGCTGGCTGCAGCCCGGGCCTTCTTCCAGGAGCTCAGCACTGTTTACGAGGTAGGAGACTGGATTCCGAATCAGAAACATGGTAGGATTTCAGCACATATTGTAATAGAATGTGACAAGTGTTTCTAATGAGAGGATAAACGGTGACCCTGACTCCATTTCCAGACGTGCCGCCTTGGGAAGCACCGTCCTCTGGCCAAGATGTCCAGGGATGGCTTTGTGCGTGTGGGGGAAGAAGTGGAGCCAGAAAAGCTGGAGGAGCTGGATGTGGACCAGTGGTTGACTGGACCCTGGGCGGGACAGCAGCATGCCGACAACCTCAGCAAACTTAAACTCTACGCTTATGCCTGCAAGCAGCAGCTTGGTGAGAACATTTAAATTGACTAATCTAATGAATTACATATCATCCAGGCACTTCTATTGCACTCTATTCTAAATTTACATTATTTTAAATGCAGGTCCCCAGCTGTCAGCCCTGCCTTTGGACAGCAGTCTTCTGTTGCCACCCAAAGTCCAGCCTCCCTTAAACCCCACATCCTCAACCCAACCTGCCTCTTCTGGGCAGCCTCAGACTTGGGGTCCTGATGGTGAACAAGCTCCAGGTGCCATCAGTTCAGGAAACGCTCCGACCCCGAGTGGAGCAACCTCAAACCAGATGGGGGAAACAACCCAAGGAGCAACCAGTGACTCTAAAGGGCCGTCCAGTGCCACACCACCAGCAGAAAACCCTGAACTGTAAGACCCAAGTTATTGGGGAAATGACCTTCTCTCAGATTTCGTTCCACTACTACCACCACTACAATTATAGTACAACGTCTATAATCGTCTCTGCTTTCTTTCAGCACTCCTGAGCAGTCCAGAATTGGCATCCCCACTGTGGCCGACTCGATGGAAAAGCATGCCAACCCACCAGCTATTGTTGTTTACATAGTGGATGCTTTTCTCAGCTCAAATGGAGCAAGAAATGAAGGGGGAGATGAAGAAGAGGGTGACGACGTGGAGGCGGGGAGCATTTGGCTACTAGGACTTTTTCGCTGTTACACAGAGATGCTACAGACTCTGCCTGAGACGATGAGGCCTGCACTGGTGCTACAGGTAGGAAGATACTCAGATTTACACTGACCAGACTTAAAACAGAATTCACTCTCGCTCTTGCAATCACCAATTTCTTTCCATCTGGATGTCGCTTACTTAGGTGGTGCCATGTCAGTACCTTCTCCAGCCGGCCAGTGGGGAGAACCATTTATACTTGCAACATCTGCGCTCCCTGGCCTTCTCCTGTTACTCCCAATGCAGACGTCTGTTTCCCCAACAAACACACATCAAGTCCCTGACTGGCTTTGGACCTGTGTCCACTGTCAGTTCTGTACTTAAGAGTCCAGAGGTAGGCATGGAAATTCAAAGATTGATTCACTGTACTTGTGTAGGCAACTCTAGTCATATTATACACTGAAAATGATTGGAATAAACTTGCTCATTCACTTCATGAAACCTGAACTTCCTCCTCCAGCATCCCAGTCCACTGCAGCTATACTGCCCCCCCTTCATCCTTGGTCTGACCCGTCCCAAGCAGCCAGAACCAGGGGAGATATGGGCAGAGCTCCCTCCCAAATTCAACGTGCTCTTTGTTGGATACTGCCTGTCGCACGACCAGCGCTGGATTCTGGTGTCCTGCACTGACCAGCAGGGGGAGCTCCTGGAGACCTGCATTATCAACATTGATGTACCCAACAGGTAGGGAAAAAGTTCTGTGCTTTTTAATAGCACTATTGTTCTTTTCACATGTGGAAGAAATGTGTTTAGTGTGAGGTAATGCTCTGACCTCTCCGCGTGTTTCATTTCAGAGCGCGACGTCCCAAGGTTTCAGCCAGGAAGATGGGACTACAGAAGATGTGGGAATGGTGTATTGGTATCATCCAGATGACCTCACTGCCATGGAGGATTGTGATTGGTCGATTAGGCAGACTGGGACATGGGGAGCTAAAAGGTGAGTGACATCATTTCAGAAATGTAGAGTAGCTGTTTGTCACAAGACCTTTTTGTTTCTTATACATTACTTTATAACCACAATATTCACCATGTTTCCCCAAGTGCATATACTGAAAAATATAGATTAGTGAGTGTTCATTTGAAGACATCTGTACATAGAACTACGTGTACTTCTTGTCCTTTACTCCTCATACGTTTATCCATACTCATCCACTCAAGGGATGCTGGCACTGTTGTAAGTTAAAATAAAGTGGCTGGGGGCGTATCTCTCTCCCTAGTCACTCTGACACTATTTCTGGCTTTAAGCAAAGACAAATCAGTGAGCAGGGCCATTCATTTAGCATAAACTGTGACATAGATTATCTCTTCTCACTGCCCAGGCATACAAAGGTGCATACGCCATACTTGTAGCCAAACGTCTTTTAAATTCTATCATGCTCTACCCTCTTTTTATAACTCTTTTTATTTGTTTGGGTCTCTTTCATTTTGAGATATAAGAATGAGACAAAACAAGAGAATGATTCACTAAAGGACTTTCAGTCTCTCCCTCTGAATACCTCTGCTTTTATCTTGCCTCTGTCTCTCAACTAGACTGGAGCTCACTCCTTGGGGAGCATTCCCTCCATTCAACAGGGCGCCAGCTGAAGGAGGCTTGTCGTATTTGTGGGATCTCAGCTGCTGACTCGCCCACCATCCTCAGCGCCTGCCTGGTAGCCATGGAGCCACAGGGCTCCTTTGTGGTCATGCCTGGTTAGTAGCCTGTCCACTTAGTAGTAGCGACATAATGTTGATTTTGACAGTGGTGATGTTTACGTTTACGCCGATGACATTATCTGATATTGCAATACAAGGATATTTTTGCAAGACCCTAGTATAAATAGACGCGTCGCCTTTGCTGTGTTTGTCCAGACGCAGTGACCATGGGCTCAGTGTTTGGCCGCAGCACTGCTCTGAACTTGCAGACCTCACAGCTGAACACACCTCAGGATGCTTCCTGTACACACATTCTCGTCTTCCCAACTTCTGCCACCACCCAGCTGGCACCCAGCTCCTACCCCACCGAGGACAATAATGGTAACACCCAGTCATACTTTAGTTATAAGGTTACATATTATGTCATGAGACATAGATAAAGCCAAACCCTTGTTTAAAAATGGTTTAGATATATATTTTTGTACCAACAGGTGGCATCTTGGTGCTAAAACATCACAGTCATAAATGGCTTGTGCAAACAACAATGTTGCGTGTTGTACTAAAGACAAGACTGTACTAAAGTACTGGTGGGAAATTATCCCAAAATGGAGAGATGTCACTGTTGATTATCAAAGTTAAATTTCGCTGAGGCTGTGCTGACTTCATTTTCCTCTGTGCGTCTACCCTCAGATGACATGTTCGATCTGCCCTTTCCTGATGAACTGGAGAACGACATTGGTCATGACATGATGCTGATCACAGGGAACCTCCACCCTTCTCCTAACACCTCGCCTGTGCCCTCACCTGGCTCTCCGTCCGGAATGGGAATGGGATCACATTTCCAGCACACCAAGGTGAGTCGGGGACCAGTGGAAGGAAATCGTCCTACAGTGGCTTGAGCTGTCGCAAATGACACTCTCCTACAATGATGTGCCCTACATGTGGAAAAAAGAATGCTGTTGTATTTAATCAACATTTTTGAAGGAAACATTTTTTCTGACTCTGCAAAGGACAGAAGAGAAGCATGAGAGCTGCTTTTCTGCAGTCTTTGCTGACACTCAACACTTCACATTATCAATCAAGAATCTAAATTAGAGTTTTGCCAAGAATAATAGATGCAGAGGAATTTGTCTTGGAGGCAAAGGAGAGGAGACGTGCTGACAACCCATATTACAGCACGTTTTTCAGTAGTGACAAACTGTGGGAACATCCCAGGCAAAGTATAGCTGTTCATGCAAGTTATAGGTTAAAGTAACTGTTACTTATCTTAGCCCCATTACCACGGTGTACTGCAGGGAAAGAATGCAAATATGTAATAATATCTACTAAAAAACTAATAAAATTGTTTTGTTTTTTTCTTTCAAATGGGGCTGCTGGAGCTGTGTGTATAACCTTAACTATGGTGTACTATATTACAGTTTACAATCTATCTTTTGATTTACAAGGGTTGCATGTTATAACTATCTGCAGAGATCTCTTTTCGTGCATTACAGTGAAAATTACATGATTACATGTTCTTGTTTTAAGGAAGACAAACCCACGCATGCCAGTGCAAAGGCCTAGAATTGTAAGATGTAGATGGATGAATAACTGGTATAGACCATGAGCCAGGATTTGTTCCGATCACAATCAAGTTTTGTAATTAATTGCTGGCCTTCTCCTGTGTGTATAGAACCAGGGAGAGCGCTTGCTGTCCAGGGACAGTCCACCAGAAGAGCTGAAGCAGCAGCCGCTGGCTCTGGGCTACTACGTCTCCACTGCACAGGCAAATGGACTTCCTCACTGGTTCTGGGCCTCCTGCCCGCAGGCTGAGAGCCAGTGTCCACTTTTCCTCAAGGTACTCAAAACACTTTGTGTGTGTATGTGAGAGAAATAATAAAACTTATTTTAGTTGAGAGAGAAACATCCAGAGTGATCTAATATATTTAGATTGGATCAATAATTTGTGCGGAAATGCTTTTAATTATGTGATTCGACTTTAAAGAGGCTGCTCACTGGAGCCAAGCATGCGTCAACAATTGACATTGTGCCCCTTTTTGTCTTCACTTCAGGCCTCCCTCCACCACCACATCTCCATAGCCCAGTCAGATGAGCTGGTGACAGACAAGAGTAAGAGGACCCATCACCCCTTAGACTCAAAGACCACCTCTGATGTGCTCAGGTAAATATGTAACACATGTTTTCCCTGTAGATTTCTTTGTCATCTGCTGTCTAGAACTGCCAGTGAAAGCAGATACTGGAGGGTGAGCCCAAAAATGGTCTGAAGCCTTCAAAGTCTGCGGTCTCTGGTCTTATTCAAGTAGCTGATATATACCTATGTAATTAAAGTATGTTATTTATTATAATATAGCATAATTAAACATTACATTGATGATCTCATTGTTAAGAGCAAATACTCAGCGTGTTTCTTGTCTAAAGACACGTTTGTGTGTTTAAGCTACCTGTTTATCTGTGAAAATGAGGAGCTTATCAACATCTTAACTGATAAGAGATGATAGTAGTGGTTTCAGATAACATTACAAAATATTTTATTTATTTTTGTCATTATCTTGATTAAAGGTAAATACATCATTATGAATTGATAAGAGCCATTATTTGCTACAGAATTGCTAATAAAATGTTACCCAATAGACTTAATTTTAGTGCACACTATTATGTACAAGGAAGCTGAGGTGAATTAAGTTGATAAATTAAATATCTTTAAAAAGTCCAAATTTCTTACAAATTGTTGTTGCTAAAATTGTGTATTTTTCCAAACACAGGTTTGTATTGGAGCAGTACAACGCCCTCTCCTGGCTGACGTGTACCCCTTCCACCCAAGACCGCCAGTCCTGCCTGCCAGTCCACTTGGCTGTACTGATCCAAATGTACAATGCCATCCTGAACATGCTCTAGCTGTGTGAGATTTCATGGGCAACTCTAGGGGACTGACGGTTACCTTCACTTCCTCTGTGCCTACGCTTCCTCCTTCTGGGCACCAGAGAGCACCAGAGCTCCTCTGTTGTTTCCGGTAGACATGGATTTAATGGCCAAGTAAAGGACGGGACAAGACAGACGCTCCCATGCCTGGAATGTAATGAATAAGAAGAGTGAAATGCTATGAACAAATTGTTTTTTTTTTTTTACAACTTGTACTTGCTATCTGCGACACCCTGTAAACACAGTAAAGTTTGTACCTTTACAACTGGTTCTGTGCCAGTTACGGTGCTTTCTGAGGGGGAACAAAGACAGATGGATCTCTCAAACTGTCCTCATTTTACTGACATATCACAACTTTCAAAGCAGCATTATTTCCTACTTGGGCTGCACCTCTTAGTGGCATTTGAAGCATCAGTGGAAACTCTGTATGGTTCTCTTCGACACCGTCACCTGTGGAAAGGGACGTCTGTGCAGGGCCACATAACTCCATATTGTACAACCAGCAAAATGGCATGACAACACAAACACATGGCTTTGTTACATCAATGATGCTTTTACATTTTTTTTGTATAGAACTGCACCGTGGAGCTTCTTGGGACTTGTGGTCGTGTGATGAAACTTTTACCTTTACTCTGAAAAAGGCGAACGTCCTCATTTACTCCAAAGGGGGAGCATTTGATAATGGCACTTTTTCCTCACCTTCCAAAGTGTTGTACGTATGAACACGATGGGAAATATTTGACCAGTTAAGACAGAAGTGTTGTTTATAATGTAAAACCTACATTTTCAAAGAATTGAGACTTATTTTTAATATTTAAATCAAGAAAATGAAAAAGGCCTTTTTTTTTTCCCAATTGACTGTTAATTGTCTTGGGATCTGAAATAAATTTGTCATTTTAATGCAATTGTAAAGATGCCATATTTATAAAAATTATATCATGTCATAGAATCTGATATATATATGTATATACATAAATATATATTACCTCTTCCAAGCAGGCACTTAATGATAAGGGTGATGGACACAATCATCTCTTTAGAAGTGGACACCGTATGAACATTTATCAAAGAAAAATGCATTTTAGTTTTTTTTTTATTATTTTCTACAATTATTGAACATGTTACCTTTTTATTTAATGAGTTTAAATTAAACTAATTGATGCAGGAGATACAGTATACTCTATATTTATAAAGTGTTCCTCTTCTGTTAAACTTGAACTAGGCAATAGAAGACAAATGGTATTTGAACATTGCAAGGTTATTAAATATTTAAGAATGATGCTTTATCTCATTGGCTCTCCTAAATGATGTCAAGCAAACCATTAGAAAGGCCTGTCTCTTCAGCTTCACTCAGTCTGCTCTTTGTTAGATTCCTAGCATGTTTGTATATACACTTTTCAGCTGTGTTTTTTTTTTTTGGGGGGGGGGGTTTTTTATTAAAGCGGTAAATTTAAACCTGTGTTCATTAAT